>CM055075.1:2845865-2959449 GCA_029204045.2 Tillandsia leiboldiana
TTTGAGTTGGCGTAGTTTCGTGAAAGGTTCAAGTCTTGAAGATTGAAGGTGAAGAAAGTTGGATCATTTAACTCAATCTCAAGAAAGAAGAATTCAAAAGGATCAGGTATGTTTAACTAAAGATTATTGGTGATCCGAATACTTCTTGTAGTGTAGAAACGCCTGGAAGAGTTTTTAATTGCATAAAAATCAAAACTGGTGTTCGGACAGGTTCAGGATCCGGATCAGAGCCAGCGATCCGGATCCCGAAGGTTGTTGTTTTCATACATTACTTCAATCCGGATCGCAGCATCTCACGATCCGATCCCGAACGTTGAGTTTTCTGAAATGTATGAACGATCCGGATCAGGCATTCCGATCCGGATCCGAACGTTTGTTTTCTGGAAACCGTCTTTATTGCTACTGCAATCCGGATCGCCCAAATCCGATCCGGATCGCCGTCCGTCAAAATTCCAGAAATGTTAGGTTTTTTGATTCTTATCTCCTTCCAAATGTTTCTAACCTATAAATAGACCCTATGACTCTTTTTCTAGGGTTAAGGAAAATAGCCGTCATTGTCATATATCATTTCATACGGCCTAAGATCCACATATAGAGAAGAAAGGAAATCATTAGAGAATACTCTATGTTTCTTCATCTATATTGGTTAGTTTGATTCTAGGTTTTCATACTCACATCTTGAGTTGAATCAAACTAATGAATACTTAGATGGTATTTCCGATCTATCTTTGATCTAAGTATTCGGCGGATCATCAACCACCCAAAAAACAACGATTTCCCCAAAATCGGCGCGTGGATTCGCGTGTCCTTGTGGATTCAAGGTTCAACCGCTCTCGTGGATTCGGAGCGAGGCACGTTCGTGGATTCGAAGGGTTGCTATTGGGTGCAGACCGTGGATTCGGTCAGACGTCGTGGATTCGACGTTGGACGCCGTGGATTCGGCGTTGGGCGCAGATCGTGGATTCGAGAAGCGTCGTGGAGCGAGCGGAGAAGATCCTCTAGGAGCGTATGGAAAAGGTTGAGTCGTAAGTGTGTACGGTAAATCACCTTGTACGTGTTTTAATTCTAGTGGGATTTCTGCCGTGTTATCGGTCCCGTGGTTTTTTACTCCGGTGATGGAGTTTTCCACGTAAAAATCTTGCGTGTTATTTTTATTTCCGCATTGGGTTTTTATCGCAACGATTTTTTGAGTGTTTATACGTTTTACACCTATTCACCCCCCTCTAGGTGTTTCTTCCCCTATTTAGATCTATATTACATATAACCCAACAAGTGGTATCAGAGCGGAATAGGGTTGTGAACAATGGTTGAAGGTGGAAACATCAATCGACCCCCTTTCTTTGATGGAACAAATTATGCGTACTGGAAAGTACGAATGAAAGCCTTTTTAATTTCCATCGACGAAAGGGTGTGGCAATCAATTGAATTAGGATGGTCTAATCCAACTGAAATTATCTCTGATGTTCGCACCTTAAAACCTAGGTCGAAATGGACCAAGGAAGAGTTAGATTCTTCTTCTTACAATGGCAAGGGAATTAATGCTATTTTTAATGCCTTATCTCAAACTGAATTCTCTCGCGTCTCGGCATGTGAGACTGCGAAAGAAATCTGGGATGTTCTTCAGGTTACACATGAGGGAACTAACCTCGTGAAGATTCAGAAACTGCAAATGCTTACGAGCAAGTTTGACTCTATCTTGATGGCAGAAAATGAATCTTTCACGGACTACTATACACGATTGCAAGACATCGTAAACTCATGTGCTAACCTGGGAGAGAAGATTCCAGAATTTAAGATTGTAAGAAAGATCTTAAGAACTCTTCCTGAACGATTTCGCCCAAAGGTTACTGCCATTGAAACTATTAAACACCCGGACGAAATGCGTGTAGAAGAATTAGTTGGTTCATTACAAACATATGAAATGACATTTACTACTAACAATTCTTCTGGAAAAGCATCCTCTTCTAAGTCTTCAGGTTATGCGTTGAAAACAACTAAGGAAGAAGACGCGGATACATCCTCCTCAGACGATGACGAGAACCTTTCTATGGAGGAATTTGAGAAGCAGCTCGCTCTCTTGACAAGGAAGTTTCGCCGCAACTTTCGAAGGGGTAATTCAAGTAAATCTCCATCCTTCGGAAAGTCGAACAAAGGCAAGGGTACTTCAAGTTACAAGTCAAGAAAGCAAGAGAACTTCTCAAAGGATAAGAAAAGTTCAGATGGACAACTACAATGCTTCAAATGTCGAGGCTACGGCCACATTGCAACGGAGTGTTCCAACAAGTATCCGGCAAAGAAGAAGGCGATGCAAGTCGTCACTTGGGATGACAACTCAATGTCAAATGAGTCGTCTTCAAGTGATGAAGAAAAGAGCACCACGGCATTCCACGCGTCCACATCTTCACCCTTCATGTGCTTTATGGCAAGTACGTCCGAGTCATTGTCCAACTCTACTGTTGAAAAGATTGCAACGGACAACGAATCGGACGATTCGGAAGGTGAAGATTTTGCTCTAGCCTACCACAGACTTTTGAGGGATTCAAAGAAAGTGGCTAAGCAAAACAAGAGTTTGAGAGGGAGAGTGCATGATCTCGAAGAAGAAGCAAAAAGGGCAACTTCTCTCTCAAACGCTCTTGAAGTGGAAAGGGAAAATCTGATAAAAGTAAATGTTTCCCTTCAAGAGTCCAATGAGCTTTTTGAGAAGGAACATACAAAACTGGTGGATAAAGCGGATCACTTCTCAAAGCTCTACAACGAGGCTCGACAGGATAACCTGGAAATGACAAAGACCATTTTCCAACTCAAGGATGACTTGCAGCGATTCTCTTCAGGAAGGAGTAAGTTGGATAGGCTTCTTGGTCTTGGTCAATCAAATCGGTTCGGCCTCGGGTACACTCAAACTGGAAACAGTCCAAGTTCGAGTGGGACAGTTTTTTGTGCCTCAGTCGGTATCTCCTCCTCCGACACCGGAATTCAAGACAAACAACGACAACAAACCTACTTCATCCTCTTTGGGATCGTCAAGATCTAAGGTATGTTTTCGTTGTGGTGTTTCAGGGCACATAAGAAGATATTGCAAGACGGGAGTCAAACGCTCACCTCAAACACCTCTTGCAATGACTACCACAAAGGTGATTCCTCGAAAATCAATTGCAAATCAATTGAAGGAAAAGAACCTTGGTAGTTTACCGCGCAAGACGACTTCATCAAGGAGCAGCAATCGTTTTAACAAGACGCTTTCACCTAGGCATTTAACTTCACTACCATTACCGACGCATTCCAAAAAGGTTTGGGTGCGCAAAGGTGAAATCTTCCCTTGTCTTGTTACCAATGTTTCCTTGCATGCATATGATAGTTCGTCTTGGTATCTGGATAGCGGGTGTTCCCGTCACATGACCGGTGACAAAAATAGTTTTCAAAATCTTGAGAAAATCTCCGGAGGACTCGTTGTTTTCGGAGACGGTCGATCTTCCAAAATTGTTGGAAAAGGAACAGTAGCTATTCCAGATGGCCCGGTTCTAAATAATGTGTTATTTGTTGATGGTCTTAAGACTAACCTCATGAGCATAAGTCAACTTTGCGACAATGGTTTTTCAGTTAACTTTTCATCGGTTGAATGTGTTGTAACTGATAAGGACCATGTCTTCTTTTTAAAAGGGGTTAGATCTGAAAACAATTGCTATGTTGTTCCTAATAAATTTTCTGAAAAATGTAACCTAGTTTCTTTAGATAATGAAACTCTTTGGCATGAAAGGCTAGGTCACATAAATTTTAAGGAACTTGCTAGAATTTCAAACAAGGACGTGGTCAAGGGGGTTCCAAAACTTTTATTTAAACAAAACATTGTGTGTGGTGGTTGCCAAAAGGGAAAACAGTCCAGGACTGCACACAAGAACTTGAACCACGTTGGTACCAAACGGCCTTTGGAACTTTTACACATGGATTTAATGGGGCCAACTCGTCAACCATCTTTGGGAGGTAAATGGTATATTTTCTTGATGATTGATGATTTCTCTCGATATTCTTGGGTAGCATTTTTAAGAGAGAAAGCTGATACGTTTGACTCTTTTCATGAGATTTGCCATCGTATTATGATTGAAAAGAATGAAAAGATCATTCGTGTTAGGAGTGATAGAGGTGGAGAATTCATAAATTCCAAATTCATTAATTTTTGCACTTCCAACGGCATAAAACATGAATTCTCAGCACCCTATACACCTCAGCAGAATGGTGTTGTTGAGCGCAAAAACAGGGTTGTTCAAGAGATGGCGCGTGTGATGCTTCATAGCCGGAATTTACCGCTACATTTTTGGGCTGAAGCTGTGAACACCGCTGTCTATGTCATTAATCGAGTGTATTTGCGCCCAGGAACTTTAAATACACCATATGAGCTGTGGTTTAGTAGAAAACCGCATATCAAATACTTTCGTATCTTCGGGAGTCGATGTTACATTTTACGTGACCGTGAAAATCTTGAAAAGTTTGACTCTCGAAGTGACGAAGGGATCATTTTGGGTTATTCTACAAATAGCAGAGCATATCGAGTATTTAACATCGAATCTAAAACGATTGTAGAATCTATAAATGTTAAAGTAGATGAAGCTTTTTACTTTGCATCTGAAAAATCTACCCTCGATATCTCTCTAGATGATGATTCTCCTGCCATTGCATCTCCTCATAATAATACTTCCAATATTAATGATGCATTTAATGGCTCTTCAAGTTTATCTGATGTGCAGGAATCATCTCATATACCTCCGAGTACTCCGTTTCAACAAACGCTACGAATCTCCAAGGATCATCCTGAATCAAACATCATTGGAGATCCACAAGAAGGAGTTAGAACTCGGAGGCAGTTGGTTTGTGGATTCGCTTGCTACGTATCTTTAATCGAACCAAAGGACATAGATGAAGCTCTTCAGGATGACTACTGGATTAAAGCAATGCAGGAAGAGCTCCATCAATTTGAGCGAAACAAAGTCTGGGAATTAACGAAGCCTCCAAAGCAACATAATGTGATAGGTACCAAATGGATTTTCAAGAACAAGAAAAATGAGGATGGTAGTATCATCAGGAACAAGGCACGATTAGTTGCTCAAGGCTACTCTCAAGTAGAAGGTATAGACTTTGATGAAACTTTCGCCCCTGTAGCTAGACTCGAGTCCATTCGTATACTTTTTGCTATTGCTTGTCATTTTAAAATCAAATTATTTCAAATGGACGTTAAGAGCGCGTTTCTAATTGGGTTTTTAAATGAGGAAGTTTATGTGGCTCAACCGAAAGGTTTTGTGGACCATAAACAACCTAACCATGTTTTTCGTTTGAAAAAAGCTCTTTACGGTCTGAAACAAGCACCGCGAGCATGGTACGAAAGGTTGACAAAGCACCTTTTGGAGAAGGGCTATACTCGAGGGGGAGCTGACAGGACTCTCTTTGTGAAGCATTATCAAAATAACTTCATTGTTGCACAAATCTATGTCGATGACATTATTTTTGGAGCAACAAAGGATAATGATGCTTCTAAATTCGCGGAGACCATGGAAAGCGAATTTGAGATGTCCATGATGGGCGAATTGACTTATTTCCTTGGATTGCAAATTAAACAAATTGATGAAGGTATTCACTTGAGTCAATCCAAGTATGCAATGGAGTTGGTTAAAAAGTTTGATCTTAAAAATTCGAAGGATTTTCCGACTCCAATGGGGACTAGCCACAAGGGACTTGGAAGTGATTCACAAAGTGAGAATGTAGACGAGAAACTGTATCGAAGTATGATTGGAAGTCTACTTTACCTCACGGCTAGTCGCCCGGATATATCCTTTAGTGTTGGGATTTGCGCGAGATATCAATCAGCACCAAAGGAGGTTCACCTGAAAGCGGTGAAAAGGATCATCCGGTACATTAAAGGAACCATAAATTTCGGAATTTGGTATCCTATGGGAACAAGTTTGGATATTGTTGGATACTCAGATGCCGATTGGGCAGGATCAGTGGATGATCGGAAAAGCACGAGTGGTGCATGCTTCTATCTTGGCCATTGCCTTGTTGCATGGCACAGTAAAAAGCAGAATTGCATAGCACTCTCGACTGCCGAAGCGGAATACATTTCAGCTGGAAGTTGTTCAACTCAACTCATTTGGATGAAAAGCGTATTGAGCGACTTCCGGATTTCAGCATCTTCGGTAACAATTCTTTGTGACAACACAAGTGCAATTAACATTTCTAAAAACCCTGTGTTGCACTCTAGAACAAAACATATTGAACTTAGATATCATTTTCTTAGAGAGCTAGTTGAATCAAATACTCTTCAACTTTCGTATATTTCAACTGAGGATCAATTAGCTGACATTTTAACAAAACCTTTGGATCAAAAACGTTTTATTCATTTGCGAAAAGCAATTGGAATGCTTTCCTTGAAATAAACTTCTTTTTGAAACCTTTGCTTAGGATAGGTTTTGTTTTTGTTTTGTTTTGTTCATTATCTATGTTTGTACATAGGACATTATTTGAGCATAGATCATAATTGACTTTAATTGCATCTTTTCGCACATTTAGAAATTTATTATGCTTTTGCCATCATAATATTTCACTGTTGCAATAATCATTTATGTTAATTAAATTATCTTCTGAGTGATCAAAGTCAATTTCTCTCTCAGTGATCTCTTGGTATAGTCATTATCTTATTTGACTGCTTAGTCGAGTATGAAATCGAGATCAATTTTTGGTTGAATACTTTATATCTTAAATAATTGATAGCCAATTGAGGGGGAGTCAAAGAAATGTAAAATGCTCAAAAGATGTGGAAAGAGTTACATCCCAATGAGGAGTGTGAAAACTACCACCACATGGAGGAAAGAGCTACCACCTCGGTCGTCCGAGTATTGTGTGCAGCTACCACATGTATACCAAGCATGGTTGTTCAATTTTTTGATTAAGTAAAATGCATGTTGAAATTCTTGACTCCGTCAAATTTTAAGGTTGGTATAAGGTGGGATTTTAAAGAAAGATGCTCAAAGAGCCACTCTCTTCAACAGATTGTCTAGATATATTATCTACCATATTTGGGATTTCAAACATCTATTGATCTTTGTATTCCATTTTCTTTACTGAATTGATGATTTGATAAAGGCATTACTCATAGGATCAAGTTAGATGTAATTGAAGGTGTTCAACTTTAAGGGATTTAATTTTTGTAAATTCTCATTTCATTTTTAGATATTATTGATAGATTTGGCATAATCTATTTCTTGTTGTATGAAACGATGATTTTTGTTTAAAGTTGATACACAATTGTGCTTACATACTTTTTCTGATTTTTCTTGAATTTCTCTGAAATTTTTCTGAAGAAAAAGTTGGAGCCGATCCGGATCGGGCAAGGTGATCCGGATCCCGAACGCAGGCTTCCTCCTGCGGCTGGCCGATCCGGATCGAAATCTCGATCCGATCCGGATCACGGCTAGGGTTTTAATAAGAACAAGACGGTTTTGATTTCTTTTACCTTAATCTTTTGTTCTTATTTCTCTAGAGCCTCTCTCTCTAGAAATATTGCACCTTGGAGCTTTCCAAACTCAAGTTCTTCGATTACAAGTAAGTTTTGTTGATCAAATCTCGGTTTTTCACCGTTCTTGTTTTTCCTCCTCAAACCGTGATGAATTTCTTGGATCGATTTCGTTTGTGGATGGTTTTTGATCAAATCTCTTTTGAAATAAGAACTCTGGGTAGATTAGTTTTGATTATATGCTAGGTATTCTCCTGATTGATTGTTTGGGTAAAATTTTTTTCAAATCTTTGAAAATTAACAATCTTTCATGTGTTCTTGAGTTGGTCCTCACAGGATTTCAATCTTCTTAAGGCACTTGGATCAATGGGATTCTCATGGATCATTCTTTTGTTGGTCACTATGGTGCACACTCGGGCCACAAACAAATTAAAGAGAGCTAAGAAAACACAACAAAAAGGTGAGTTTCATATGATCAGCGACACAGAAGTGGAAGCAGATTGTCAAGAGATAGATTGGACTGAATTAACAGATGATGATGACTCATTGCCTGAACAAAAGGTGTCTGAAGTTTCAAAAGGAAAAGCTTCCGATGGATCAAAATGAAAGGGACCCATGGACACAGGAAAAGCGCCTATGGCTACACCAACCATCTCTGTGAAAAGAAAACGAGTGACTAGACGTTTTGGACTACGATGAGACGCTGATATTGACACGCCAATAGTTCCTGACTCTCCTCCTCGTGAGGAACAAGTGTTCGTTAATGCGGATCGCCTAAGGGCATTTGAGAATCGTGAGTGCATTGGCGAGAGGCATGTTAATATTGAGGCTCTACGAGATCACTCTCCCGAGTTTGGTGTTCTGATTGAACAAGCAAAGCTTATTCAAATATGCCGTTTCCCAGAAATGGTTGGATACTGTCTGCATCACGTAAGGACTTTCTATACAAATGCACGGAACCTTCGAGAAAATGAAAATGGTCCGATGGAGTTTTACACGAATATCCAAGGCACAAGGTTTAAAATCACTCCACAGTTGATTGCCGAGGTATTGGGAATGCAAGCCAGCAGGACAGGAGTTAATTACCTGAAGGGAAAGGTTTTGACAAACACGATGTGGCAAATGGTCATAAAGGGAATATGTTTGGAGGGAACTCAATCAACGGAGAAGTCTATCAAATCCAAAGAACTTCGTCTTGAGTACCGGTTTCTAAACTTTATCACTTGTTACAATATCCTTCCAAATATGCAGACGAAAGTCCTGAGATGGGATCGAATGTTGTTTTTGTATCTCTTAGGACATCCATCAGAGGCAATGGGATTAAATATCAACATTCCATACATTATTTGGAATAGAATGACGAGATATGTTGAGCATCCTCATCCCACTGAAAGGATCCCATTTCCATTGATTATAATGAGGATCTTAAAGAGATTTCAAGTTGATGTTAGTTCAACAACTTATCATCACTGCTTGGGCATGATCGATGAATCCACCATTGTCAAGTCCCTTCACAAATTGCCTCATGTCACTCCAGTTCCTCCATGCGGAACGAAACCTACTACCGGTACTTCTGCATCACCATCACAACTAGCACCCACACCAGCAGATGAAGCATCAGTCTCATCCATCTACAAAGAACAACAACGATTATCTTTTGAGCAGGAACAGATTTCGAAGGCACAGATGAGAATTTCCAATGAGCTGGAGCTCATCACGGCAGCTCATATTACCATAACTAAGAAGGTCAATTCAATGAACAAGCTGGTGAAAAAGATGTTCTCTAAGATGGGCTGCACGAGCTCTGAAGACTCCGAATCTGATGACTGATTCCTTCCTTTTATTCTTTTTTCTTGTGCAGATTTTTAATCTTTTCTTGTGCAGGTTTTTCAGTTTTTAGGACTTACTCTTAGTCTAGTTCTCACAGTTCGGAACAATTTTTTTTTGAAACTTTTAACTCTCCTTAAATTTTTGGTAATTTTGGCTTTATTTGTGACAAAAAGGGGGAGAGAGTTTAGAGAGAACTTGAACAATGATTGAACAATGATGATGTGAACATGTGAACATCAAGGTAAGTATCACTTCAACTTTGACTTTGGTGAAAGGTAGAACTTGAACAATGATTGAACAATGATGATGTGAATATGTGAACATCAAGGTAAGTATCACTTCAACTTTGACTTTGGTGAAAGGTAAGTATGACAACTTTGGTTTTTATCTTGTGATTTGTTGCATGTTCCTACTAACTATTCGACTAACTATTTGGACATGTATTATTACTAACAAGTTGTTTGATTACTAACAAAGCAAAGTTATGACATTTGGAATTTTATTGCTTAGAAGATATGTCAATGTTTGATTGTGATCTTTTTACATATCTGCATTACTCAATGTCATGGTGAGCATAAACTCTATCTCTGTTAGGTTTTGAATGCTAAATATTCTTGAGGTATCTAACGATCTCTTTTTGTCAAGAATGATTTCTTTGTGCAGAGAGTACAGATGTCTAAGTCTAGAGTCTGTTTTAGGAGTTTATCTCATGTTTTTAAATTTTTTGGATCTCCATTGTAAATTTTTGTTGTATGGTGATAGCAACAAAAATATCTTTTTGAATTTTCTTTAGTGGATCTGTGTTTTGTCACGAAACCGCCAAAGGGGGAGATTGTTACAGAATTTGAGTTGGTGTAGTTTCGTGAAAAGTTCAAGTCTTGAAGATTGAAGGTGAAGAAAGTTGGATCATTTAACTCAATCTCAAGAAAGAAGAATTCAAAAGGATCAGGTATGTTTAACTAAAGATTATTGGTGATCCGAATACTTCTTGTAGTGTAGAAACACCTGGAAGAGTTTTTAATTGCATAAAAATCAAAAACTAGTGTTCGGACAGGTTCAGGATCCGGATCAGAGCCAGCGATCCGGATCCCGAAGGTTGTTGTTTCATACATTACTTCAATCCGGATCGCAGCATCTCACGATCCGGATCCCGAACGTTGAGTTTTCTGAAATGTATGAACGATCCGGATCAGGCATTCCGATCCGGATCCCGAACATTTGTTTTCTGGAAACCGTCTTTATTGCTACTGCAATCCGGATCGCCCAAATCCGATCCGGATCGCCGTCCGTCAAAATTCCAGAAATGTTAGGTTTTTGATTCTTATCTCCTTCCAAATGTTTCTAACCTATAAATAGACCCTATGACTCTTTTTCTAGGGTTAAGGAAAATAGCCGTCATTTTCATATATCATTTCATACGGCCTAAGATCCACATATAGAGAAGAAAGGAAATCATTAGAGAATACTCTATGTTTCTTCATCTATATTGGTTAGTTTGATTCTAGGTTTTCATACTCACATCTTGAGTTGAATCAAACTAATGAATACTTAGATGGTATTTCCGATCTATCTTTGATCTAAGTATTCGGCGGATCATCACCACCCAAAAAATAATGATTTCCCCAAAATCGGCGCGTGGATTCGCGTGTCCTTGTGGATTCAAGGTTCAACCGCTCTCGTGGATTCGGAGCGAGGCACGTTCGTGGATTCGAAGGGTGCTATTGGGTGCAGACCGTGGATTCGGTCAGACGTCGTGGATTCGACGTTGGACGCCGTGGATTCGGCGTTGGGCGCAGATCGTGGATTCGAGAAGCGTCGTGGAGCGAGCGGAGAAGATCCTCTAGGAGCGTATGGAAAAGGTTGAGTCGTAAGTGTGTACGGTAAATCACCTTGTACGTGTTTTAATTCTAGTGGATTTCTGCCGTGTTATCGGTCCCGTGGTTTTTTACTCCGGTGATGGAGTTTTCCACGTAAAAATCTTGCGTGTTATTTTTATTTCCGCATTGGGTTTTTATCGCAACGATTTTTTGAGTGTTTATACGTTTACACCTATTCACCCCCCTCTAGGTGTTTCTTCCCCTATTTAGATCTATATTACATATAACCCAACAGGCATGATATACGTCAGTATTTGTATCCCGGTGGGAATTTTCCTCGGTTTTTTGCCGTCTATTTAGACGATGGACCATGGTTTGAGCATCAGCATTATGATCGCCGTTGAGCCAGCTTTCAGTCGCGCACACCAGTGGATTAGCTACCCGCAGTGGTGTTCTTTACCGGTAGAGAGGTCACGTTGACCCGTGAGCCCGTTGGGGTTATGATAGCATGCTGGGTGTCCAAAAGTGGTATTAGCCTGAGGCCCCAATGACCAACAGTGGCCATTGCCTGAGGTCCTAGTGCTCCATGGCAGCTTAGCCTGAGGCACTTGTGGCCAACTGTGGCATTAGATTGGGTATATTTGTGGTAATACCTTTGATGCATTATCCTTGTTTATTTTCTGCTTGTCATATTATTAGTTATAGCATGATCATTTCTGTTTGCCAGATTATCAGTGATAGTATGACTATTTCCTGCTTGTCAGTTATAGCATATTCATTCATGGTTATAGATTTATCAGTTATAGCATGACCAGCTTTATATGTGATTACTCTGCTCTGTTGATTAATCCATGATTAATGGTACTCTGCTTAGATTATATATTTGCATTTTACCTTTCAGTTTCAGTATATCCTACTTTTGCTATCCGCTTATTATGGTATCCAGTAGGTACGGCTTGCCATTTCCCGGCCTGTCGTGCCCACTGGGATACACTTATGTGTGTCTCACACCCTCGGGTGACCATTTTTCAGGTCTGTTGGGTGCGGGGACATTGGGACGTCCTGTGTGAGGATTCGAGATAGAGTTGTCCTTGGTAGGACTTTACCTTTGGATTTAGTAGACTACATAACTGTTATTTATATTTTGGAATTGAATTGTATAAACATATGAACCTTGTGGATGTAATAGAGTAGAACTTATTTAGTTATAGTTAATTCTGTATCTACTCTGATTGGATGTATCTGTTATCGGGGTCGTTGGTGCGTTCCAAAGGATGATGGCCTGTGGAACGAAATTCTTGCGGACGCGCATCGATCCTTGTACACTGTGCATCCTGGAGGAACTAAAATGTACAAGGATCTGAAGCTGCTGTTCTGGTGGCCTGGGATGAAGGCATATATCGCACAGTATGTATCTCAGTGCTTGGTATGCCAGCAGGTGAAGGCTGAGCTTCAGCGACCGGCAGGGATGCTACAACCACTTCCTGTTCCTGTGTGGAAATGGGAGCAGATCACTATGGACTTCGTCACCGGTCTGCCTCGATCCCAGCGAGGCCATGATGCCATTTGGGTTATTGTGGATCGACTCACCAAGTCGGCTCACTTCTTGCCTGTTCATACGACATGGTCCAGAGATCGGCTTGCTCAGTTGTATATCGACGAGATAGTCCGGCCTCATGGCGTGCCGGTGTCGATTGTCTCCGATCGGATACTCGATTCGTGTCCCATTTTTGGCAAAGTCTTCAGCAGTCAATGGGCACTAAGTTGAGTTTCAGTGCGGCATTCCACCCTAAGAGCGATGGGCAGTCTGAGCGAGTTATCTAGACATTGGAAGATATGTTACGGGCATGTGTTATGGATTATGGAGACGGATGGTTCAGATATCTACCGCTAGTGGAGTTCACCTATAACAACAATTATCAGGCAAGCATCGGGATGGCGCCTTACGAGGCACTATATGGGCGTCGATGTCGATCCTCGATCTGTTGGGACGATGTTGGGGAACGTCGGATAGTCGGGCCAGATCTATTGGAGGATGCTGAGGCCAAGGTGCGGATTGCTCGACAGCGGTTGTTGACCGCGCTGAGTCGACAGAAGAGTTATGTGGACCGACGCAGGCGCGATCTTGAGTTCCAAGTTGGTGATCACGTACTGTTGAAGGTGTCGCCAACTAGGGGAATCAAGCGATTTGGGATGCGGAACAAGCTTAGTCCTCATTTCGTAGGACCCTTCGAGATATTGGAGCGTATTGGTCCTGTGGCATATCAACTAGCTCTTCCTCCGAGTCTCGCCCGTGTGCATAATGTCTTCCACGTCACCATGCTGCGGAAGTACATACCTGATCCTACACATGTCATCAGCCCTACCTCTGTCCAACTGCGGGAGGATCTGAGCTACGATGAAGCTCCAATGCGGATCCTAGCGCGCGATGAGAAGAAACTGCGAAACAGAACGATCCCCTATGTGAAAGTACAGTGGGAGAATCATGAGAAACGCGAAGCCACGTGGGAGCGTGAGTCAGAAATATTGGAGCGCTTTCCTCATTTGTTTGACGCGTGATTATATTCAAGTTTCGGGGACGAAACTTTTTATAAGGGATAGGTGATGTAATAATCGTGAATTCTAAAAGTTAAATTTTAAAAGTTTAAATAATTTTCTGGATTAATAATTAGCAAAAAATAAATAAATTATAGTGTAATTGAACCCCAAGAATATCGACTTTTGATCGGGGTCTGATCTCGAAAATCCGAGTTCATCATTGCGACCGTCTCGTCAAAACAAGAAAAAATTATATTCATATGTTTTCGATCCGACGGTCGGATCTTCCGAGAATCAGCGAAGAAGCTGCGGGGCCCACAGCTTAAGTGAATAGTAAAATGAATAGTAACCCTGGTTTTCAGTCCCCTCTCGATCGGCCGACGGCCAATCCACTGTTTGCGACCCGGACCTAGCAGTATGGGTAGTCGTTTCTAGCTAAGTTCGATGCTCTGAACACAATGGCACTGACAGAATTCGCGTTTAGCGACTCCGGTGCATCGAAATGCGTGCAATGCAGTATACCTCATAGAACTTTATGGCCCGAGAATTTATTCGAGTACCGAATCAAACAAGTAAATGCACTATTTGATAGGTCTCGACGAGCCGGACGTCATGGCGATGTCCGTTTCGCAATTCGACGAACCGTTTGTCTCGAAATACGTGAAATGCACCGAAAAAGAGGGTATTTTTGAGAAAACCCTAATATTTTATGTACCAAATTGAATGAGGTTTCTTGGTGAGGGTTCTGGGTGCATTTGTCACCTACAGCAGGGACTTGAGAGTTAGTGGTTAGCTATGCAAGGGCTAAACCCCAAAAATGTACAAAATCATGCATTGAATGCATGTGGCCTTTGGGCTTCATGTGGGGGTGTACGAGGGGCCAGCCCTGGTTTCC
The DNA here is from genome assembly GCA_029204045.2 of Tillandsia leiboldiana. Classification (NCBI taxonomy): domain Eukaryota; kingdom Viridiplantae; phylum Streptophyta; class Magnoliopsida; order Poales; family Bromeliaceae; genus Tillandsia; species Tillandsia leiboldiana. Next base: position 2,860,444 of record CM055075.1, read on the forward strand.
TGTGCTCTCCTTACTCCTCTGCATACTCCAGTTCCAGCCTGGAGTGCAAGGTTGCCGAGGAGTTGGAGTCCATCAAGGGTGGCCGAGCTTGAGAGAGGAAGAGAAGCAGTGCTTCAAAATTTTCAAAGATTGGTCCCTGGACTTGCTAGAGGGTTCCTCTACTTCCTGGGAGTGTGCTTGAGGAAGCCTGGGCACGCGTGACGCAGGAGGAGCACCGGCTTTTTCCCTCTTCTTCTCCAACTCCGGCGAGGTGAGTTCTTCATTCCCTCTGGTTCTTTTTGTCCCGAGACCTTGGAAGTGTGTTCCTGAGCCTCTGTAGAGACTCCTTGCCCAGCCCCGCAAATGGGAGGCCATTGGTTGGCCGGCGGTAAAGTTGCACCGCCGGAATATCGATTTGCTCCGCCCCGAGGTTGCTCCACTCTCAGCAACTTTTAGCAAAAACTAAAATGGTGGTCTTCTTCCACTAGTCCTACTCTTACTCTCCTCCAAATTTGGAGTGATTTGGTGCACTGTGGACATCACACCATGATGCCCTAGTTTGGGGAAGATGAAGGCGCGGCCGAGCTTGTTGCTCCGGCGCCGACGACTCCCCCGACCGCAGGCCAAGTGTCCAGCAAGCTCTCTGTGGCCGAGAAGAACCCACCCATGCACTTGCATGTGGTCCATGTCGTCCGGATCGAGTTCCACCATTAATGGCCCGAGCTTGAGCTCGTTAATGGCGACTGGCCATCCGCTGCTTGCCGCCGAGAACGGGTAGCCCAGAACGTCCCAAAGCTTTCGATAGAAAGCTTGTGGTGCAGTTGGTTGCACCTTGGAGCCCATGCTTGGTGATTGCCCGAACCCGAAGCTCCAACCGTGGCCGCGCCGCCTAGCTCCGGCCATCGCGTGCCTTTTTCTTGACCCAGCCGCAAGCATGGAGGTGTCCTTGTACCCTAGAGGCTGGTGCTTGCCTCAGATGGCCTCCAGAACAAAGGTTCTGTTGGGTGCCATTGATGGGTGCTCAAGCCTTGGCCGAGCTTGCTCCGGCGGCTTCTCCGGCCAACTTGCGACCCTCTGACAGTGAGCATTCATCTTCTCTCAGCCTCTGGAGCATGATGCTCAAGTTAGTTTTAAAAATGACTGAGTGGAAAGAAAGTTGGGTCAAGTTAAGCTCTATGTTAATTTAGATGGTTTGAGAGTGTTCCAACGGCTTCGCGACTTCGCGACAGTGAGCCCTTGGCTAACTTGGGACCCTTGAGTAGGATGCTCACTTCAGAAATGGGTTTGAACCGTTGGATTTGTGAAAATGCCTAAGGACAACTTTGGAGGCGACCAACTTGTGTTGGGTGTGCCAACCTGCTTCCAAACAGTGAGCATGGGGTCCAGCACATCAAATTTTAGTTGCTGTTAAAATATGATGATAATTGGAAACCTGGTTTGAAAGTTATACGTAAATAAGTGTTTAAAACCATGTATTTTACGCAAAGTTGGAAGTTCTGGGGGGCTTGCTGCAATTGTAACATGAGAAAGAAATAAAATAAATGTGTAAGACTTTTATTAACCTTTCGGTAGGGTTCCCGGGGTCTTCGTTGAGCAAGATTCGCTTAACGGATCGTTAATCAACGAAATGGTCGATTTAACGGTGTTTCCGCGCTAAACGCGCATTTCGTGGATTTTCAGGGATCCTGTGTTGACTTGTAGTATTATTGTAGGCCCCAGTCGTCAGGAGCCAGCCCGTGATTCTACCAGCGAATATCGCGACCGACTACCTTGAGGTGGGTTTATCTTCGGTCCGGGCTTTATCAGGTCGGCACTATGGGGTGCCGTGGTAGGTCGGACCCCTGTTCTTGGTGTAGCCCTGAACCTATGCTTTAGCCTTACTATATGCTTTCATTCCAGCATTCAGTCTTTACAGCTATATTGCTTAATTATACAGATGAGCCTTTCGTTATACTCTATTCTTCACTGCATGTTTAGAATAGGAGTTCTAGTCTCAGTACCTGGCATGATTTGCATCAGTATCGATATCCCGATGGGGATTTCCTCGGCTTCTCGCCGACTGTCCGGTCTACCGACCGTGGATTGAGATTCAGCATTATGATTGCTACTGAGTTTGTACCTGCTCTTACTACTTGCTTGCATATCAGCACAAAATCCTTACATCTGCATAGCCTTGATCCCACATATGAGCTTTTATTATGCCTTTATTTTCAGTAGTAGTTATACATATCTGAACATATGCCATGCTTGTATGGTCACTAGCTCAGTTCTATATCTTTCTCTATTCTTCACTGCATGTTTAGAATAGGAGTTATTGTTTCAGTATTGGCATGATATACTTCAGTATTTGTATCTCGGTGGGAATTTTCCTCGGCTTTTTGCCGTATATTTGGTCGATGGACCATGGTTTGAGCATCAGCATTATGATCGCCGTTGAGCCAGCTTTCAGTCGCGCACACCAGTGGATTAGCTACCCGCAGTGGTGTTCTTTACCGATAGAGAGGTCACATTGACCCGTGAGCCCGTTGGGGTTATGATAGCATGCTGGGTGTCCAAAAGTGGTATTAGCCTGAGGCCCCAATGACCAACAGTGGCCATTGCCTGAGGTCCTAGTGCTCCATGGCAGCTTAGCCTGAGGCCCTTGTGGCCAACAGTGGCATTAGATTGGGTATATTTGTGGTAATACCTTTGATGCATTATCCTTGTTTATTTCCTGCTTGTCATATTATTAGTTATAACATGATCATTTCTGTTTGCCAGATTATCAATGATAGTATGACTATTTCTTGCTTGTCAGTTATAGCATATTCATTCCTGGTTATAGATTTATCAGTTATAGCATGATCAGCTTTATATGTGATTACTCTGCTCTGTTGATTAATCCATGATTAATGGTACTCTGCTTAGATTATATATTTGCATTTTACCTTTCAGTTTCAGTATATCCTACTTTTGTTATCCGCTTATTATGGTATCCAGTAGGTACGGCTTGCCATTTTCCGGCCCGTCGTGCCCACTGGGATACACTTATGTATGTCTCACACCCTCGGGTGACCATTTTTCAGGTCTGTTGGGTGCGGGGACATTGGGACGTCCTGTGTGAGGATTCGAGATAGAGTTGTCCTTGGTAGGACTTTACCTTTGGATTTAGTAGACTACATAACTGTTATTTATATTTTGGAATTGAATTGTATAAACATATGAATCTTGTGGATGTAATAGAGTAGAACTTATTTAGTTATAGTTAATTCTGTATCTACTCTGATTGGATGTATCTGTTAGCCGATCATATATAGGGGGGACTCTGTCCGTTGTACAGAGGCTTTCCTATATGTGTGGCGGTCTGTCCACGCCTTGGAGTATTCAAGTTTTTAACTCTGATTTAAAAAAAAAAAATTTGACCCTTTTTGGATCTCGGGGCGTGACATTGAGCGTCTGAATGCGATATTGAGCGTTCATAGTGTACCACTCGAAAGTTATTTTGGGCACCTGCAGGGGATTCAGGCATTCGAAGTTCCTGTCAAGTAAGACCCTTTCATGGGTTGGGAGTCTGAAAAGTAGCTGAGTGCTCGTAGCTAGATGGAGTTCGAATTAACATTTGGGCACCCATAGAACATTCTAGGCGTCCGATTCTCAAACTCTTCTCTAGCTAGCAATGGGCCATTCGAAACTATTTTCAAGTGTCCGAACCCCTGTTCTAAGCATCTGCATTAGTCGGTAACTCTATATCGATCCGAATTGGTTTTATTTTGATCTCAGCTCAGTCTAAATCTTTTTAAACCTATTTAAATTGTGTCTAGCATGATTTAATTCATACTTCGTCAATTTAGATAAAGTTTGGTACATTACAATAACGTCGATGTGGGGGGTGATGGGAGAAGAGGATGAGGAGGAGGAGGGAGAGGTATATAGTGGGTGGAGAAAGAGACGAAAGAAAGGCTAAAAAAAAAGACACAAAAAGAGAATAGAAAAACAAACAAGAGAGAAAGAATAGAGAAAGAAAAACAAAAAATATTTTGGTAAAACTTAGAGCTAATTTGTAAAGCACTTCTAGAAATAGAATGAATCATTGGGGCTGTTTGTGTGCATATACAACTGCAATACTATTACAACTGGATGCAAATTAAGTCAAATTTGATGTTTGATTTGATGCATTTAAATTTAATTACGGTTGTTAGAACTGTATGAGGAGGTTCAATTACAGTAGTTACAACTAAGCCTAATTTGACTACAATTTCAACTGTAGCAGTTGGAAAGAATAATTTAAAATAAAATATTAGTTTACCTCTCTAATGCGATTGCATATGTAAAGTGATAACACTTTACATATGTAACCAAATATACTTCTCAACTTTATGCAACCAAATATATTATTTATAGTTGCAATGTTTTTTATTGCATCCAATCTAACGAGATATATGTAATTGTAACTATTATATCTTGATCAACTGCGTACATGTATTGATCTCCAACCACACTGTATTAATTATAATTACATCCAACCAAATGACCCCTTAAATGTTATTTTCGATAATAAGCATTTGAGCCGTAAAAAAATATTATTAAATATGATCTAAATTATTTAAACTTTCTAACAACCTAATTTTGTAATTTTTCTTTGTCATTGGCTTAGAATCCAATTGGTTTTAAAGTACATTTGTAATGGCTATTATAAGAAAAATCAACAATGAGTTGATGATCTCACTAGGTAAATTATATTGTAAAATTATAAAATTTGAATTTTATAAATTTTAAATAGCCTAGCTATATCATATTTAGTACTACAATGGTGGAAAATTACTTAGAAATAAAAAAATAATGATCTCATTTACTTGCAGATAAGGATGTCAATGGTTACGGATATCTGGAATTTTATCCGAATTCGAATCAAAACGGAATGAATTTATTCACTATTACACGGATATAGATTCGGAAATGAATATAAAAAATAAAAATCCGACGGATTTAGATTTAGATATGGATTTTGATTGTATCCTACCCGTATCCGAATACGACACGAATCTGAATTGATTTTACGTTATATAATATATATGTATTATAAATATTTGATATTATATTTAAATTTAAATTTTAAAATTTTAAATTTAATATAATATATTTTAAAATGTTGTAAAGAGAAAAAAAAATAACTATTTCGAATTTAGATTTTCAGGTTTGGATTCAGGTTCGAGTTTTAAATTTTTGACCGAGTTTGAATTTGAATATAAAATTTTAAAATTCGTCAAATTCGAATTTAAATTTAAATTTGATAGTCGAATTTAAATTCGAATTCAAATTTTTAAAAATTCATTTTGGAATTCGAGCCGTTGACATCCTTACGTGCAGAACTACTCTAAGTACTAATCATAAAATAATAGATGCAAATGCAACACACTCTAAGTACTCCTCATCATTAAATAGATACAAATACAACACGCACAAACTTCGCCTTCACGCCAAAATGGAGTTTCACGCCAAACCGGAGTGTCACCAACATCTATATATATACACACAAAACACTCATACTCACTCATCTCACACCTCCAAAACCGCATAAGGAAAAAAAGAAAAAAAAAAAACAGTTCCATGTATGCATGCATGGCGCTTCTCTTGGTCCTTATAGTTTCTTTTCTAGCTATTTTGGCTCTCATCGTCTTCTTCGCTCACAGCAACCATTGGAACTCTGCGCACTGCGGCCGGCCGCTTCGGTTGCCACCCGGAAGCTCCGGATGGCCGCTCATCGGCGAGACCGTCTCCTTCATGCGGCCCCACTCCTCAGCCTCGTTAGGAGACTTCATCGACCAACACATCGCAAAGTATATATATATATATATATATATATATATATATATATATACACCTCTATAAAAAGAATACTATCTGTATATTCAACATATGAGACGTAAATTTTACACCTTGTATGTCGACGTTTTCAAAATTTTTTAAATTTTTAGTTTAAAATATACATATATTAATAAGATAAGACAAGTGAGTTCGTTTAGACCATAGAAAGCCTCCAATCTAAAATTTGTATCCATATAGTAAGTGTACACGGAACAACTTTTATATATATATATATATATATATATATATATATATATATATATATAATTAGGCTGGATCGATAGCGTCAAGTCATTGGTGCTATTAAGTTTTTAATCCTTAAATTAAGAAATGTGCGGTTATGATGATAATGGTCCCATAGGATTTAGTGGGCGGTAAGTTAAATAGTAAAAATGTTAGGGGACCACTATAATTCCAACCGTACATACTTTCATCCAAGAACTAAAAATTTGATAGCACCACCAATTACTTGGTGCTATCGATAGTATTCCAGCCCCTCTCTCTCTCTCTCTCTCTCTCTCTCTCCTCTCTCTCTCTCTCTCTCTCTCTCTCTCTCTCTCTCTCTCTCTCTCTCTATATATATATATATATATATATATATATATATATATATATATATATTTCAGTTACTATACAATAGCATTAAATACTGATCTATCCCTTTCGTCATTTTCATTTTTTAGATCATATTATTTTTCCAAACATCCACTAAATTCTAGAGATCCACTATCATTCTAATCGCACATCCCTTCATTCGAAGATTAAAAACTTAATAAAACCAATAACTAGGTGTACATCCTACACCCCCTCCCTATTTATTCAAAAATGAAGTTTTTTCATCCATCACTTTGCAGTGATGGATAAAATTCATCTCATTTTTAGATGGATGAAGTTATTTAAAGTGTACAATTATATTAAAAACATATATATATTTTTAAGTATTTTTAATATTTATCTTTAATATTTTATTTCAGATTTTTTTGGATAGATTCAAAATATTTATTTGATTTAAGATATTACGGTTATCGTGTTAATGTTTGCATGTTAATATATGCATATACACAATTCATATATGCAGGTATGGAAAGATATTTCGGACGAGCCTGCTGGGGAAGGCGACGGTGGTGTCGGCGGACGGGGAGTTCAACCGGTGGGTGCTGCAGGCCGAGGGGCGGGGCATCTTCGCGGGCAGTTACCCGGCCAGCATCGCGGATGTCATGGGCCGGCAATCGATGCTCGCCCTCGTCGGCGACGCCCACCGCGAGATGCGCTCCATCGCCGTCGCCTTCCTCAGCTGCGGAAGCGGCGGCGGCCTTCGGAGGAGGTCGCGTTTCTTGGCCACCGTGGAGCGGCAGACGGCAAAGGTCCTCAACTCGTGGAATGATAAAGCTGCAGGCGGCTCCCGCGGCACTGCCGCCGCCTTCTCCGGCCATGAGGAAGCAAAGAAGGTACAATTTTCTTTTACTTTCTTTTTTTATGGTGCACTACAATTTGTCTTCTGTAGCACAATTTTACTTTACATTACAATAAAATTAAATTATAAAAATATATTTTTATAATATTTTTCTGCAAACATCTTATTTATATTTAATGTTAAATTATAGAAATATAGTTTTGAAACACATTATAATAATATGTCGTTATACACTCTAACGACTACACATATAACGATGTTAATAAATTTTTTTAAAATTTTAAAAATATTTAAGAATATTATTATAATATAATTTTACTATAATGCTATCATCCGACGATTTAAAAAAATTATATTAGTACTAAAAAAAATAATATTAAATAAAATAATAAAATAATTCTTTTAAAAAATTACAAGTTGGTATTATATATACTCTTTAACAATAATCTTCGTAATAAAACAAAAACAAAACTGTAGCATTGTTAAGCGTAAAGCGCACTTAACCACAAAATAAATAAGTATAATCTTTGAATCAAAAAATAATAAAATCAAAATATATTTTTAAATTTTTTATTATTGAATTTGTATTAATTAAAAAAAATATATACAATTAAATAAATTTCAATACAAATTTAATAATAAAAAATTTACAATACAAATTTAATAATAAAAAATTTACAAATATGAATAATATTGTGCATTTAAAAAATATATAAGCTCTATTTTGTGAAAATTACTGTTAATTTTATATTAAATATAAATCAGAATTCGAATCCATATAGTACATTGGGTACAATAAATGTTTCTATCTATCAATTTAAACTTTTTGATTGGACATAAGTTCTTAGCTATGACATTTTGATGAAGTAGAGAACGATCGATCGATGTACTCCGTGACTTTATTTTTTCATCAACACCAATTATTTAGTGCATTCTCAAGTAGGATACGTACGGTTTAAATGCAAATTAAAAATAATAAATAATAGTTTATAATTTATATATATATATATATATTTTGATCAGTACAACACGACAAAGTAAAAATAAAGTTTACTGTAAACATTAAATATATGATAAAATAAAGCATGGACATGATAAAGATAATCTATGATCAGCTCCACACATGCATATGCATGTGTAATTTTGTGTCGCACGTGTACTATGCAGTTTACGTTTAATATAATGGTGAAGTATTTGATAAGCATGGAGGAGGGAACGGCCGAGGTGCAGCAGCTGATGAAGGAGTACGCAACCTTCATGCGGGGAATGGCATCACTGCCGTTGAATCTCCCGGGAACGGCTCATCGGAAAGCTCTCAAGGTCGAAAATTTTAAAGTGCTTTCAATTTTTTCTCATTTTTCAATTACATTCTTCTTTGATAATATTGAAAATCTGATACTCGCTTCGGTATCAGATTTTGTAAATTCGCAATCCGTTTCGATATCGCAATTCACGCCGGTACCGCCTAATATTGGAATTCCGCAACGGAAGCGTCAAATCAATTTTTTACCATAAATCTGTCCCCCGGCAAAATTGGAACCAATAAAACTGCATAGAGAAGAAAAATCAAAATAAAAAATATACAGGTAAAATAAGATTCATTAATCAAGAGAAGAATTATACCGACTACTCTTCTGGAATAAAGTAGTTTCAATTCGAGCTCTCCTCCTGAATTTTTTTCATTTTTCTCTCGTATTCTATAAACCTAGAAGATTTCAATCTTTCAACGCATCCGTACATGCATCCAAAATCATAATATTTTGGTCCTAACATATGTGTGGTTAAATTCTAGCCCCCACTACCTCCATATCGCATGAGTGTGATTAAATTTTACCACCACCACCATATCATATGGGAGGGATTTTTTAAAAATAACCCTCTGAAAATTGCAAATTTACAAAATAACCCTGGCAAAAAAAAATTTACAAAACTAACCCTACTTTTGCCACCTCGGCGCCACGTAGGGCAGATAGCGTGAAGGCGCTGAAGCAGTCAGCGCCTTCACAATAATCCTATGAAGGCGCTGAACCCCTCAGCGCCTTCATAGCGTTGAAGGCGCTGAAGTGGTCAGCGCCTTTAACATTAAGTTAAAGACGCTGATCCGGTCAGCGCCTTTAACTAAAGGCGCTGAGCCATTCAGCGCCTTTAACATTAAGTTAAAGACGCTGATCCGCTCAGCGCATTTAACATTAAGTTAAAGGCGCTGAGCCATTCAGCGCCTTTAACATTAAGTTAAAGGCGCTGAGCCATTCAGCGCCTTTAGTGTTTTACGCCAAACGCGCCGCTTGCACTGCGGACTTAGTCATTTTTCGCGGCGAAAAATGCCCAAGCCCTGGACGCCTTATGCTGAAGGCGCTGAATGAAACAGCGCCTTCAGCGTACCTGAAGGCGCTGATGGATTCAGCGCCTTCACAAGAAATCCAATGAAGGCGCTAACCACTTCAGCGCCTTCATAGGATTATTGTGAAGGCGCTGACCGCTTCAGCGCCTTCACACTGCCTACCCTACATGGCGCCGAGGTGGCAAAAGGAGGGTTAGTTTTATAAATTTTTTTTTCATAGGGTCATTTTGTAAAATTTGGGTTTTCAGAGGGTCAATTTGAAAAAATCCCCTCATATGGGTGTGACCACCACCAAAATAATAGCACATATACTATATTTATAGCTTACATAAAAAACTATTCAAACTCTAATCTAAATATATTTTTATTCTAATTAATATTTAAATCTTAATAAATAAATTTTTAATAAATTTAAATATTAATCTTGATCTAACTAGAATTCAACTACAAAAATAATATAATTTTATAGTATTACAGAAGAGATATAATATTAGAAGTGCTTTGCAGTTTTTGAACTGTTCAAACTATTAAAGGGATGCATGCTTTTAGCTATCTTGTCACCAAATTAGCCTAAATCTTCTAAGCAGATTTTTTTTTTTTTTTTTTTTTTTTTTTTTTTTTTTTTTTTCTGTCTTAAGAACACATTTATAGATCTCGCATATTCATATTGAACATGTGTATATTTATATTGGACTCTTACGTGATGTGGATACGTCATGAATGCGCGTTCAACATACATATACGGCGCATTCTATTAAAAGATTATATATATACAAAACAAAATCTTAATATTTTATTACATTTACATATATTTAGTTGGATAAATTTGATTTTACAGTCAAGGGCCAAAATCCTAAGCCTCATAGAGCAAAACCTTGATGAGAGGATCAAGCAGAAGCTGCAGGAAAAGAAGCTTCTGAAAGAAGCAGAACCAGAAGACGAAGAAGAAGAAGAAGGAGATCTCCTTGATTTGGTTTTGAAACATCATGATCTAACCAGAGAACAAACTCTTGATCTAGTGCTGAGCATGCTCTTCGCCGGCCATGAAACAACCTCCGCCGCGATCGCGCTCGTAATCTATTTCCTTGAGTCTTCCCCTCAAGCAGTGCAACAACTTAGAGTAACTACATCAACCTGATCTTCAAACATGCATGCATATATATTTGTAATTTTTTTTTAATCTTTTTTTTTTTATATATATATCCTCAAATTTTAAGTTTTAATTTGACAAAGTCCATACTGAGTACAATTTATCTCTTTAAAATTATTTATTTTTTGTATTTAATTGTACAAAGTTAAATATGCCGAAAAAAAAAAACATTAATGTTAAACTAATAACTCAGAAATATATATAAAAAGATAAAAATATTACAACAAAATTAAGTTATAGGGATATATTTTTGTGACACTTTTGTATAAGTGTTCTATCTATATTCCATCTATATTCAAAATTAGATTATAGAAATATATTTTTGGGACACATTATAATAATCTGTCGCTATACATTCTAACGACGGCACATATAGCGACACTAATAATAAGTGTCGATATTTTTGTCAGCGATATTTTTTTCAGATTTTAGAAACACATAAAAGTATCGTTATATCATAATTTTATTATAGTAAAAGTTTGAAGTTTTAAAAAAAAAAACATTTCTCCAGAAATAAGGATAGAGACATCTATACATATATAAATTATCTTTCTTTTTTTTTTTTCCAAGTAATATTGTAGGTAATTAAAAAGTTAGTAATTTGCAGGAGGAGCACACAAGAATTGCAAAAATTAAGGAGGAGAGGGGAGAGAAGCAAATAAACTGGGATGACTTTAAACAGATGGAGTTCACACATTGTGTAAGATTCTCTTTGGCATTAGATAATAATTTTTTTGTTAAGTTATATTGAAATAGAAAAATGAGGCTAAAATTGGATAATTAATTATTCCAGGTGATTGCTGAGACACTTAGAATGGGCAACATTGTGAAGTTCTTGCATAGGAGGGCTATCAAAGATGTGCAATACAAAGGTAATAAATATTGATATATTTTTACTATGATAAAATTATATTATAGTCATGTATTTTTGTGACACTTTTTTATATGTGTTCTATTTATATTTCATTTATATTCAAAATTAGATTATATGGATATATTTTTTAGACACATTACAGTAATGTGTCGCTATACATTTTAGCGACTGCACATATAGCAACACTAATAACAAGTGTCAGTATTTTTTTAACAGTATTTATTTAAAAATTTTAGAGATATTTAAAAATATCGCTATAGTATAGTTTTGTTCTAATATTTTTCTCTAAAATTTTTTTTGGATGACACGCTAAGGACTTATTTGTATACTCGTAAGTAATTTTTAGAATGAAAATGACTTTTAATTAAACTGAAATTTATTCGGGTGATTTTTTTTTTCCACGGTTGTTTGTTTGATATAAAGTCAATGCCTTTGGAACTATAATTATATCATTTTTTTTATTTATTATTTTAAAAGCTTTTACACTAGCACATAAAAAAGAGTTATAACAATTAATTTTTTTTTATCTTTTTCTCTTCTATAATTAACTTCAGCATTATTTATGACGAAGTCAATTACCGTATTTTTTAAAGTTTAAAATACATAAAACTTCCATTTATATAAATACATGTTTTTTTACTTTTCTTCTCTGATTTTTAAAAATTTATATTTTACCTCTTTAAAATATTAAAAAATATTTTTAAAAGTTACGGTGTTAATGAAAAAGGTAAAATGATCATATTACCCTTACTTGCTTTATAAAAAAAAAATTAATTTTTAATATATTTTTATTATTTTAAAAATATTTTCAATATAAATTATAAAAAATTAATGGAATATTGACGGAACCTGACAAAGAGGGTCAAATATATCAACTTGAATTTTTAAGAAGATAAAACATAAATTTTTGAAAGTCGGAAAAAAATAAAAAATAGGCATTTACTGAGAAATTTTATATAATTTAGCTTTTTTTTTCAAAATAGAGTTACAGGCAAATTTAATTTAATCAATCGCAGGCTGATAAAATATCTTAACATTAGACGTTGTCATTCTTTTCAATCCTTGTATTGATTTTGTGATGGTTATTAATTACAGTCAAATAGTGTGCATTGAATACTTTTTAAATCTCTATCATTTATTTTGTAGAGAAGTTCAAAATTATGATACTCCCTTTTCCTTTTTTTTTTTTTTTTTTTTTTTAATTTGTGGATTGATCAAAGGGTATGATATTCCATGTGGATGGGAAGTGATACCAATAATCTCAGCAGAACATTCGGATCCTTCAATATATGATGATCCACAAAGGTACAATCCATGGAGATGGCAGGTCAGTATAGCAATCTCTATTTAAATCTCATGCATTGCAACAATGTGAAATTGGAAGCCCAAATTTACCAAATAATTATTTAATTACATTTTGAAACCAAGAAGACTTATTTTCTTTTTCTCTTCTGCAGTTCACTAATAATGTACAGATTGTAACGACCAGCCCTCCTTGTCGGATCGTTGGCGCTAACCATTAATCCCAAAAGTTCGAGCTGTTAGAAATACGCAACCAATTCACTTAAAGCGTACAGACACAGCGCCCACGGATCTCGATCGGACTCAACCCACCTGGACGTTGGGTCTATTGTTGGGCCTCTTGCCGTTAGGTCTATTATGAACCGCAGCCCTACTCAACTTATTGGGATCACCCCACTCAACTTATTGGGCTCACCCAACTCAACTTATTAGTCTCCTGGGCCTATTGTCATGAGGCAGGAAGTTGGACCTATTTAACCCATAAATAAATAGCCAACAATCCCCCTCCCAACACCTGCACCATGTGGGAATCGAACCGTGCCACTGGCTCTGATACCACTTGTCGGATCGTTGGGGCTAACCATTAATCTCAAAAACTCTTATTATTAGTGTCCATGTCTCATATAAACCCAATCACAATTCCATCCACATCCGATGTGAGACTATTTGGGGCGTCACAGATTTCCCCCGTTTAGGCCTGACGTCCTCGTCAGTCCAAACACACACACAGCAGCCCAAGATCACCAGATGATGTGAGAGCAGCCTAAGATCACCAGGTGATGTGAGACTTGTAGGACGTCAGCCCAAACACACACACAGCAGCCCAAGATCACCAGGCGATGTGAGACTTGTCTCGCTAGCCCTGTCATCTGGACCTAGACTCAGCACACACACAGCAGCCCAAGATCACCAGGCGATGTGAGACTTGTCTCGCTAGCCCTGTCATCTGGACCTAGACTCAGTCGAAACTCATCACACACTTCCGGCTGGTTATTGGCTCTGATACCAAATGGAACGACACAGCCCACTAGCAATAATAACTCGTTGGGCCCAAACTACAGCCCAAAATGCTTAAGCCCAGTTATTATTACTAGTGTCCATGTCTCATATAAACCCAATCACAATTCCATCCACATCCGATGTGGGACTATTGGGGGCGTCACACAGATAGTTTAGCATTAATACTGAACCTTCTAGAGAAATGTTGTTCAAATAAAACTACTACTATAAAAAAAACTCTCAAGGATCCTTTTTAGACTACGCTTGAGGAAAGCGTCCTTAAGTATTGCTATAGTATAGTAAATATTGATGCTTCAAAAAGCATCGTTATATAAATTTTTTATTATATTAAAGTAATTTATTAAATAATAAATTTTATTATTATTTTAAATTTTTCGACGTTTTAAAATGATAAGATTTCAATAAATCTTAACATTTTAAAACGTTAGAATATATTTTACCGACGCTTGGCATAAGTGTCATTATATACGTTGTGACTTTTCATTTGCCGATATTTTAACCGGCGTTTTCAAATGCGACGCAAAACTATAATAAGATGTTTTTAAGTTAAAATGTTTTTAAGTACTATTAAGTATATAAAAAAAAAAATTAAATACTAAATTTTTTGTAGTGTACGTATTTGAGAGTTGTTTGATTTTACAAATACACTACAGTTGTAATTATATATAGATTCAAATATGATATTTGGTATAATACATTTGAATCCAATATCTAGAACTACATGAGGAGGTTGGAACTATTTTTAAATTGGCATTAATTAGTTCCTATTTTTGTAGTGCGAAAATAATAGAACTCGCACTAACAAGATACTAACACTAATAAATTAATGTGTTATATATTACTCACTCATAATCAAGGAGTGTAAAATATGAAATGAATGAAACGAAAAAGAAAATTCAAGCACAACCACAATAAGGGCCAATTATAGAAAAATAAAACAGAGTTTTTTTTTACAACGTATTTGATATTTTAAAAAATTCAAAAAAATATTACTCTCCTTTTACTGTTTGGATTGTGAACTTAAAAAAAAAAAAACTCTGTTTTAAATTTAAACTTTCAATACAAAAAATTAAATTTAAAAATATTTTTTTTTTATTTTTAATTTTAAAATTTTAAAATTATGATTTAAATTTTAAATTTAAAATTTTCAAAATTAAATTTGAATTTTAAAATTTTAAAATTTGAATGTAAAATTTTAAATTTTAAATTTTAAATTTCAAAATTAAATTTGAATTTTAAAATTTTAAACTTTGAATGTAAAATTTAAAATTTAAAATTAAAAAATTTCAAATATAAAATTTAAAATTTAAAATATAAAATTTAAAATTTAAAATTTAAAATTTAAATTTAAATTTTTAATTAAAATATAAAATATAAAATTAAAATTTAAAATTTAAAATTTAAAATTAAAATTTAAAATTTAAAATTTAAAATTTAAATTTAAAATTTAAAATTTAAAATTTAAAATTTAAAATTTAAAATTTAAAATTTAAAATTTAAAATTTAAAATTTAAAATTAAATTTAAATTTAAAATTTAAAATTTTAAATTTAAAATTTTAAAATTTAAAATTTAAAATTTCAAATTTTAAATTTAAAATTTCAAATTTTTAAAAAGGGGTGAAATGAGAGAAGTCGTACGCGAAAAATGGGGAATTTTTTTTCGCCCCTCATACCACTTTTTTTTTTTTCCCCAAAAAAACGCCGAAACAACAAAATTACCCTGCCATGCTTTTACGTTGTTGGGCCATCCAAACGGGCCAACTAATAAAAAAACGAGACTTTTTAAAAAACAGAGTAAAATGGTCCAAAACTCTGTTTTGAAGACTTTCCAAACGGGCCCTAAAACAAGAAGATTTACGTGGTTCACCGAAAACCGCGGACTACATCCACGGATATGGAGAGATCGAATCCACTATCAAATCGAGGAGATTACAAGATTTGGTTAGAGATTAATACCAATCTATTATAATGGGCATGCACCTTTTCAATTGAAAAATTCTTCTTACTACACATTCTTTGAAGCAATTTTCGATTCCGCGAATCCCGTTTCGAAATGCTTCTTAGAATTTCTGCAATCAATCTTGGAATTTTAAATCAAGCAAGAAGAACAAGAAAGTTTTCTTTTTACAGACTCTCTTTATCGTTCTTTAATATTATCTTCAAAAATAACTTTAAAAAGCAGAAGAGATTTCTATATATACTATATATATCCAATAGAATCCGTCTTATAATCCACATAACCTAATATGCTAATGGGTCAATTAAAATTCAAAACTCATTACCAATTAGCCTACAATATGTAATAACTGCTAGTCATAGGAAATGATAGACAGTATATTAGAAGAAGTAGAGTGAGATAAAGAGAGAAGATAGTAAGGAGAAGGCTACTGAGAAGAGGTTACTTATCTTGGTATCTCCATGTCGCCGTGGGTGAAGAAGAGAAGCTCTCATCGAGGGTGAAATAGAGAAGTAGAGAAGCTCTTGGTATCTCCATGTCGCAGAGGGTGAAGAAGAGAAGCTTTCATCGAGGGCGTTGCATGCTGTGGAAGGAGGGTAGTTCTGAGGGGGCCAACGCCATGGAAGGGAGAAGCGCCAGGGAAGAGAGGAGGGTTCTGGAAGATGGTAGAAGTGGGTAGAAGAGCCACAGATGGGACAAGCCTCGGAAGGGTGTAGAAGCTCGTCCAAGCGGGTCGGACCAAGCGGGTCGGGTACGGGCATACCCTTCAACCCATATCCTCCAACCCGTTACGCAATAAGGAAAGAGGCCCAAGCCCAGGCGGTTAGCAGAGAAGAATGGGCCCACCACGGCCGAAATACAGTTATCTCTACTATTTTACAACCAGTGCCCAATGTTCTCTTAATTACAAATCAATCCCCAACTTAGCTCTATAAATACAAGCTGTAACCGAATCTGTAACTAACTTTTGGAAATACAGTTACTCATCTTCTCCAATTTCCCTCTTTTCCTTTCTCTCTCTTTCTCTCTCTTAAATCTCTTCTCCTTTCCCCTCGGGTTCATCTTCTTCAACCTTAGATCCAAATCTGGGTTTGGATCAACTCCCGATTGAGCTCCAGATCTTATAAGTTCATCTAGATCTAGCTCCCGCATCATCATCGACGCCTTCACGCCTCAGAATTCTCGTTCATCATCGCGTGTGCGCCTCCGATACGGGATTCAGCTCCATTTCTTCCATCATCGTCGCCATCCGAACTCGGTTAGCCGTCCCGAGTGGTTGCGACTCAGGGAAGATCATAACAATTGGTATCAGAGCAGCCCCGATCCCAGGGAGTTGTTGATCGCCCTGTTCCACAGAGATCAAAGTATCAAGAATCAACAATTGGTATCAAGAATCAACAATTGGTATTATCAGGATTATCATACAATATCAACCATCAGGAAGAGGTAAATCGCAGCTAAACCACAGATACGTTGATTCAGTAGTAGTATTTTTTTGATAAAGGCATAGTAATAGTGCTAAAACTCTGGAGTAAGGGTGAATTACTCAGAGGAGTGAGCAAGATTGGTAAGAAAAACTAAAACCGTTTCCAATTCACATCACCTGCACAATTTATGGCCGAAGGAACTAGATTGAAGGATCTTAATGAACACATCACAGTGTTAGAATCAAAGGTGCAAAAGCTTACCACAGATTATCAAGACAAGGTAGCAGAATTATCATCCCAGATTAAAGAGGTAAGTGAAGTAGGGCAGCTTCACTTTGAAGCATTGCAAATCGAAGCTACAAGGAGACATGAGCTTATGTTGAAAGACAATGCTCTGCGACATGAGGAATTATTGAAATTGATGTCTTCATCTGTTGCCCCTGAACCCCATTCCTTTCCAGTACCAAGAGAGACTTACTGCAAGGAGGAGGTTAATAGCATTCATGGAAAGGTTAGAGAAAACAAAGGCAAGGGAATATTACCCATACCTACCAGGGATTGGGAACCCGGGAATGAGGCCCAGAGAAGCAGGTGGAATGGTAAAGCCAACAATCATCAACATGTTCCATACCCCAAGTTAGAATTTCCCAATTTTGGTGGTGAAGATCCAAGAGCATGGATTGAACATTGTGAAAATTATTTTGAGATCTATCAGATTCCATCGGATCAATGGATCAATATTGCCACTATGCACATAAGTGGTAAAGCTAGAACTTGGAGGCAAGGCTATTTCATTAACAAACAAGAAGTGAACTGGGAAGAGTTCATTGAGGCCCTTTTTCGACTGTTTGCACAAGTTGGAGAGAGATACCTAGTTAGAGAGTTCAACAATCTCAAGCAGATAGGTACAGTGGAGAGGTACCAAGAACAATTCGAGGAACTGAGGACTCAACTTTTGTGCTGTAACCCCCAATTGACGGAGGAACATTTTATCTCGTGTTACATCAATGGGTTGAAGGAAGAATTGATACCCTTCTTGGATATTGCACACCCAAATAGCTTAACTGAAGCTTACGAACAAGCGAAATTACATGAAAGGGCTCTCATGGTGATTAACAGGAAGTTGAAAGGTAATTTCAGAGGGAACACTAACCAGTATATGACATCTGCCCAACCCAAACCAGTGCAATCATTTAATGGGTCCAAGAACTACACAGCTAACCAACAGTCTAGTAACAGATCCTTAATAGAACAAAGAAAGGCGGCGGGGCAGTGTTTCAAATGCGGAGAACGATATTATTCAGGCCACGTATGCTCTAACAAATCCCTCAATTTGTTACAAGGATTGGAGGACATCTTCGAGGTGTATGATGAAGAGTGCTTACAGGAGGAGAATACTGAAGAAGAATTGGAAAATTCAGAAGTTATGCCTGACACTGAGAGGGGTGTGTCTGTTCATGCCCTGAGTGGAGAGAGGCCCCAGGATACTATTAAGATACAAGGGGAGTCAAAAGGGAAAACTCTGACCATATTGATAGACACTGGGAGCACCCATAGCTTCATGGATTTTCAGACAGCTAGGGATATTAAGGCCAACATGGTGGCTGCTACACCTCTACTGGTTACAGTAGCAAACGGGCAGAAGGTGCTAAGTAAATTACAATGCCCAGGATTTCAGTGGGGCATGCAAGGGCATAATTTCCAAAAAGACCTGAGGGTTATTAGGTTGGATGGGTCGAGCATAGTCTTGGGAATTGACTGGTTGAGGTCATATGGGAGAGTGATTTTTGATTTTTCTCAGGATGCTATTACTATACAAAAAAATGGTCAACCCCTGATACTTAAAGGAATTAAGGAAGAAGCTCAAGTAAGACTGATATCTGCCAATCAATGGTGTCAAGAACTACAGTGTGGAGAGTGCTGTATTATAAGTCACTGCAAATCAGCTAGCATTGTAGAAGGTGCCCCAGATAATGATCCTGCTCTACAAAAGGTGTTAACCCAATTTGCAGATATTTTCGAGACTCCCACTGGATTGCCCCCTCCCAGATCTGTGGATCACAAGATACCACTACAGCCCGGGGCCATTCCAGTTAAGCTCAGACCTTATCGCCACTCATATGAACAGAAGGGAGAGATAGAGAAGCAGGTAAAAGAAATGTTGGAATCTTCCATAATCCAAACGAGCAATAGCCCGTTCGCCTCTCCCGTACTGTTAGTAAAGAAAAAAGATGGTAGCTGGCGCATGTGCATTGATTACCGACAGCTAAACAAGGTGACTATTAAAGATAAGTTTCCGATCCCAATTATCGATGACCTCCTTGATGAATTAGGTGGGTCCACACTCTTTTCTAAATTGGATTTGCGGTCTGGTTATCACCAGATTAGGGTCTATCCCGATGATATACCTAAAACGGCTTTCAGGACACATCAAGGGCATTACGAGTTTAAGGTAATGCCATTCGGATTAACAAACGCCCCCGCTACTTTTCAATCTTTGATGAACACCATTTTTGCTCCATACTTGAGGAAGTATGTGCTAGTTTTCTTTGATGATATTCTAGTTTACAGTAAAAGTTTAGAAGAGCACTTAGAGCATTTGGAGGTTGTTATGGGTGTAATGAGACAAAATCAGTTATATGCCAAGAAAAGTAAATGCACCTTTTGCCAAGAACAAGTGGAATACTTGGGACATATTATCTCTGCCCGAGGGGTGGCTACAGATCCCGCGAAGGTAGAGGCGATGACTAAGTGGCCAGTACCGCGAACTCTTAAAGAACTGAGAGGGTTTTTTGGGGCTAACAGGGTACTATAGGAAGTTTGTGAAGAATTATGGTTCCATTAGCCGACCTCTCACAGATTCGCTAAGGAAAGATCAATTTGGATGGTCAGCAGAGGCTCAGTCAGCTTTTGAAACCCTTAAGAGAGCTATGACTGAAGCCCCGGTGCTGAGGATGCCAAATTTTGGTGAACCTTTTGTACTGGAAGTAGATGCCAGTGGAGATGGCATTGGTGCTGTCCTCTCTCAGGAGAGTCGACCAATCGCTTATCTCAGCAAAGCGATAAAGGGAAGGAACATGGCTCTATCTACTTATGAGAAGGAATTACTCGCAATCTTAATGGCTACTCAAAAGTGGAGGCATTACTTGTTGATGGGATGTTTTATTATTAAGACTGACCACGAGAGTTTTAAGTATCTGCTGGAACAAAAAATTGTTACACCAATGCAACAAAAAGGGATGCTGAAGTTGTTGGGGTTTACCTACAGTATACTGTATAGAAAAGGAAAGGAGAATGTAGATGCGGACGCATTATCGCGCCAAGGGTGGGATTCAAGCCATAGCTCAGCTCTTACTGCAGTGGCTCCAGCTTGGGTCACTGAGTTGGAGGAAAGTTATAAGGGAGACCCTGTTTATGGTTCTATCTTAACTGGGTTGACACTGCAACCTGAGGAGTATAAACCCTATACTTACAATCAAGGGATACTGAGATATAAAGGGAAGGTGTGCGTGGGCAGTTTGGGGAATATGAGAAGGAAGGTGATGGAACAGTTCCATAATTCTGCATTGGGTGGGCATTCGGGGTTACTACATACCTACCAGAGACTCAAGGGCCATTTTTATTGGCCTGGAATGAAGAAACAAGTAGAAGAGCTTATTAAGAACTGTGAAGTCTGTGCACAGAACAAGGTGGACTCTCAATCTTACCCCGGGCTATTACAGCCCCTACCCATACCCTACCAAATCTGGGAGGATATTAGTATGGATTTCATTGAGTCACTGCCAAAATCAGAAGGTAGGGATACTATTTTGGTAGTAGTTGATCGCTTGACCAAATATGCACACTTTGTACCCATGAAGCATCCATTCTCAGCTATGGATGTAGCCAGAGTATTCATGGATACTGTGTATAAATTACATGGGTGTCCTAAAAGCATAGTAACTGATCGTGATAAGATTTTTACTAGTCAATTCTGGAGAGGTTTATTCCAGCTTCTGGGTACCCAATTGAAGATGAGCACATCATACCACCCAGAGACAGATGGGCAAACTGAAAGGGTCAACCGTTGTTTGGAAACTTACTTGAGGTGTATGTGTTTCCAACACCCAAAACAATGGGGTAAGTACCTATCTCTAGCTGAAAGATGGTATAATACCAACTATCACACATCATTGGGTACTACTCCCTATATGGCACTGTATGGGCTGGCTCCTACCTCTACCCCGGTGGCCGCTGATGACACAGCTACCACTTCAGAGGTAAGGGATTGGATGCAAGAAAGGAATCGACTCACCACAGAACTACGGGATAGGTTGCTAGTGGCGCAAAATCGTATGAAGCAGCAGGCAGACAAGCATCGCAGAGAAAAGGAGTTTGAGATAGGGAGTGGGGTATACCTGAAATTGCAACCTTACCGTCAGCGATCCCTTGCTGCGAGGCAAAGCCCCAAACTGGCAGCTAGGTACTATGGCCCTTTTGAAGTGTTGGCAAGGATTGGGAAGGTAGCGTACCGGCTGAGGCTACCGCCGGAGTCGCAGATACACCCGGTGTTTCACGTGTCCCAGTTGAAGCAAAGCCCACAATCCGACAAGTATATCACACCGGGGGCGCCGCTGATCGGTAGTGAAGGGGAGCCTCTAGCAGGGCCGGCCGAGATTTTGGATCGCCGGTCCGTCAAGAGTGGGCGAAAGGAGGTACATGAAGTTTTGGTCAGGTGGTATAATCTTCCTCCCGAGTCAACAACGTGGGAACGATACTCCGCCTTGTTAGCAAGGTACCCTGATTTCCTCCCTGAGGACAGTGAGGCACTCAAGGAGGGGGTATTGTAATAACTGCTAGTCATAGGAAATGATAGACAGTATATTAGAAGAAGTAGAGTGAAATAAAGAGAGAAGATAGTAAGGAGAAGGCTACTGAGAAGAGGTTACTTATCTTGGTATCTCCATGTCGCCGTGGGTGAAGAAGAGAAGCTCTCATCGAGGGTGAAATAGAGAAGTAGAGAAGCTCTTGGTATCTCCATGTCGCAGAGGGTGAAGAAGAGAAGCTTTCATCGAGGGCGTTGCATGCTGTGGAAGGAGGGTAGTTCTGAGGGGGCCAACGCCATGGAAGGGAGAAGCGCCAGGGAAGAGAGGAGGGCTCTGGAAGATAGTAGAAGTGGGTAGAAGAGCCACAGATGGGACAAGCCTCGGAAGGGTGTAGAAGCTCGTCCAAGCGGGTCGGACCAAGCGGGTCGGGTACGGGCATACCCTTCAACCCATATCCTCCAACCCGTTACGCAATAAGGAAAGAGGCCCAAGCCCAG
Source organism: Tillandsia leiboldiana (assembly GCA_029204045.2). Classification (NCBI taxonomy): domain Eukaryota; kingdom Viridiplantae; phylum Streptophyta; class Magnoliopsida; order Poales; family Bromeliaceae; genus Tillandsia; species Tillandsia leiboldiana. The sequence continues at coordinate 2,883,055 of CM055075.1, forward strand.
GCGGTTAGCAGAGAAGAATGGGCCCACCACGACCCAAATACAGTTATCTCCACTATTTTACAACCAGTGCCCAATGTTCTCTTAATTACAAATCAATCCCCAACTTAGCTCTATAAATACAAGCTGTAACCGAATCTGTAACTAACTTTTGGAAATACAGTTACTCATCTTCTCCAATTTCCCGATTTTCCTTTCTCTCTCTTTCTCTCTCTTAAATCTCTTCTCCTTCCCCCTCAGGTTCATCTTCTTCAACCTTAGATCCAAATCTGGGTTTGGATCAACTCCCGATTGAGCTCCAGATCTTATAAGTTCATCTAGATCTAGCTCCCGCATCATCATCGACGCCTTCACGCCTCAGAATTCTCGTTCATCATCGCGTGTGCGCCTCCGATACGGGATTCAGCTCCATTTCTTCCATCGTCGTCGCCATCCGAACTCGGTTAGCCGTCCCGAGTGGTTGCGACTCAGGGAAGATCATAACACAATATGAGTTATTAAACCAAACCCAAAATATATAGGTGAATTTAATATCACTAAACCAAATATATAGATGAATTTGATATCACTAATCACTTTCTAAATAAAAGAAAATAATTCTTTTTTATATTAGAGATAAATTAACCGCAATATAAATAAAATGAGCACGCAACAAAAACAGATTATTTATAGTCGCGACACTTTCTATTACATATATATGTATATATTTTCAACTACACGCATATTTAACTGTACTGTATTTTCGTTGCAGACATTACCCGTGAAGAACTGTAACAGTTTGATGTCGTTCGGCGGCGGCCCCCGGCTTTGTCCGGGATCGGAGTTTGCGAAACTAGAGATGGCAATCTTCCTCCACCACCTTGTCCAGGGATTTCACTGGGAGCTGGCTGAACCTGACTTTCCAGTCTCTTTTCCTTTCTTGGGCTTCCCTAAGGGCCTGCCAATTAAGATAAGGCCCATTGGGCCATGAATTGCTACTTATTAAAGATAATTATGTGATGAGAGAATTAAATAATTATGAGCTCGTGTAGTAACCCGCGCGATGCGGCGGATATTAAGTATTATTGAGATAAAAATTATAGATAATAAAAATACGAACAGAAATAAAAATAAATATTCATAATAGTCATATATTGTGTTATTTCAAACATGTCAAGTTTGAGAAAAAAAAAATGAGATGAATCAGTTCGGTTAAAAAAAAAAAAAAAAAAAAAGAAAAAAAGAAAAAAAGAAGAAGAGAGAGAATAGTGGAGTATGCAATCTTGTTACATGTGTACTAATTAAAATGCAATTAAGTAGTAACATTTTCCAATACTTTAACACAAAGAAACTTGAGAAATAATATATATATACTTTGGTCAACAATAAAGCTATCAAAATTTGGGAGCATTTTTCAATAAAATTAGAATAGCAAGTATATTTTGCAAGATTAATACATAAGTAAGACCACATTATGAACTATGTAGATAAAATATAACACTACAAAAAAATTAATATTTTAAAATATTTATTTTAATATTTAACGATGTTTAAAAGCGTTCCAATATAGTCTAATATTACATTTTAGAGTATTGATTAAACCGTTTGTAAATAAAGAGTCGCCGGCGCTTATACCCAGCGTTGGTAAAACATATTCTAATATTTTAAAATATTTAAACTTTTTAAAATCATGACATTTTAAAATATAAAAAAATTAAAAATAATAATAAAATTTATTATCTAATAAATTAGTTTGATACAATAGAAGATTTATATGATGATACTTTTTGAAACGTGGGTATTTACTATATTATAGACTTTATAGTAATGTTTAGAGAAACTTCTTCCGAGCGTTGTCTAAAAATAATGTTCTTATATTAAGATTTTTTTATAGTTAAATAAAATATATGGATCATCGAGTCGATGATGGTCTCGTTGTATCCCTCAATTATTGTTTTCGCTGCAATGCCTTGAGCCCGTCTAGCATGCGGCCCAAGTCACTGTACGACGAACAACCCTCAGCCACCACACTCCGCCCTAACCAACTGAGCTTTTTAACTCTCTGCCGCATCGCATTCGCCTCCTCTTCGTCGCCCATCAGCTGTTCCACCGCCCTCGCGACCGCCTTCTCCTCGTCCGTCACGCTCTTTGCGGCGTCATCGGCCATCACCGCCACGCCGATCCTCAGCACCTCCACGACCATCTTTTCGTTCAAGAACTGCTCCGAGTGGAGCAGCCACGTTGCCATCGGCACGCCAGCACACACCGCCTCCATGATCCAGTTCCACCCGCAGTGGCACACGAATCAGCCGACGGCGCGGTGGGCCAGTATCTCCTACTGCGGGACCCACCTCCGCACCACGGTCACTTACCCGTTCGTCGTACCTTTTGAATACAAAATAGTAAAACACTGATCCGTTAAATGTTGTGGGCTGGGCGAACAAAATTTTGTCGCTGTGGGAGCGGTTGGATTGATGATTCAGAAAAAGAAGAGTTTTTTTTTTTTTGTCGCTGGTTGGATTTTTTTATTATTATTATTATTATTATTATTTTTAGATTGTACTGCTTCATTTATATTTTTAATTCACCTTCATTATCAATAAAACGTATAGTGTACTATATTTTTCTCAAAAACAATAAGTGATTCTAAGTTAAAATATTTTTAATCTCAAATAAACAAACATGAGTCATTTACTGCTATTTAAATGAACATGATAAAATTAAGCAGTTTGTATTCTAAATTGAGAAAAAAATATTGAATCATAATATATATTTTGGGGCATGAAATTTTATTACACTAATTCAGTAAATTCTCACAAATTACAATAAATTAAAGTCTAAAAACTAATAGTGTCACCTTTTCCATAATTTGAGGATCAAAAGTGAAATATATTTTAAAATTTAAAAAACTTCCCAATAAATATTCCTTTTTTATTTTATTTTTTATTTTCAGAAATTTATATTTTATTTTTATAAAATTCTAAAAATATTTTTAAAGAAATATAGTATTAATAGAAAGAGCGAAATGATCAAAATTTTAAAATATTTTTCTTATTTTTAATAATATTTTCTATATAAATTATAATAAATAGTTACTAAATTTAATGAAGCTAGGTTAAATGTATATGCTTAAAATTTTAAGTTGAGTAAAATATAAAAAAAAATAATAATAATAAAAAAAATTTTACTTCAATATTTTTTTTTATATTTTAGCCTTTAAAAAATAGTAGAGCAGTGTTACGGTGTTACCCGTGGAGCATCCATTTTTCTTAAAATTTATTAAAATAAAATTATAATTGAGAAGATTATTTTTGTAATTTTAAGATTTTTTTTTTTAAAAAAAAAAACTGTTATCCCTGCCGCATCCACGTGTCGTCCTCGTAATCAGTCCGTACAGCCCAAACGTACGGACGCCCGCACGCCTCCATCCCGAGGGCGATCTCCCGCGGCTGCTCCCGGACCATGCGCCCTCCCCGCGAGCTCCCGAAGCACACGTACACCACCTCCCAGGGTCGAAGCCATAGTAGGCCCAAGATGGCTATCGCCCCCTCAACATTTTAATATTGCTCAATAGTTTTTAGGGTTAATTGCTGCAAACATATCGAATAGCAGATATATTTCTATAGGCTTTGTTTGGAAACAGAATTAATAGGTATAATTAGAAATTATACTGCTAATCCTCCCAAACATGCTTCGAATTAGATTAAAAAATTAATCCCGGTCAAACCGGGTAATTCCTGTTTTTAAGTGAATAACCCGTTAAAATTATCCCCCCGAAGTAAGGGAATTGGCTTATCCCTGTGCCCAAGGGCAAATAAAATTTGAAATCCATCTTTTGTTGTCTCCTTTCCCCAGATGCCTCGTTAATGCCACCTCCATTTACTGCTTCACCCCCTCCCGCCTACCCTCGCCCCGCTGGTGTGAGAAGCCCTCGTCTTCTACCATCAAACCCTCTTTACTCCTCTCATCTCTTTAATCTACCTGATCCTCTCCTACCAGACCTCTTCTCCCAAATGCCTCGTTACTCCCGCGTCCATTTACAGCTTAACCCCATCCCGCCTACCCTCGCCCTGTTGGTGTGAGAAGCTATCGTCTTCATCGCACAAACCCTCTTTACTCGTGGTCAACATTTATTGATGTGTCTTGATCTCAAGCATGTCCTCTTGTCACCGAAGATTGCGAAGATCCTGGTGATTTCTGCACACCATCCAGTTGCTGGATCTTTTGTGCTGATAGAGGAATTGCTTCGAGTTGTCATCTCGCATCAAAATGTACTTCTTCTTCTAACCTAACTCGAGAGGGATTTCAACCTACTCTTTGCAAACACCAAGTTTAATGCTCTGGTTGTCCACGAAGCTGCCTCTCTCAACCATCACTACAAAGCAGATCTTGGTTCTCTGCAAAGATTTGGCATTAATAGTACTCGATCTATCTCGGCAGTAATATTTTCTCTGAGATCTTGCATTTGTTTCGACTTGTCAACTCGCCACATATTTTACACTCTTATCCCCTACTATCTAACAGAGGTAATGCTTCTTACTTTTCTATAAAGTGTAGTCTGTGTGATACTTCCAAACATTTATCTGCATATATTTGGAGGAGAAGATCGCAGATCAGTATAGTGCATACTGTCCGTGCATTATTTGAAGTTTCAAAGGTGAGCCTTTCTATTATAAGCTATGTTTAGGTTGTTGCCAGCAGACAAGTTGAACAAATTGGTTGCATCTGTTTAGTTGTTGGTTGGCTTGAATCAGAAAATTTAGGCGATGATGCACAGATAAGAGATTAAAATTTTAAGGTTGAGTTGCAACCTTGAAATTTTATTTGCAGCCACCATCAATCCTATTGAACCTTTTATCCCTGAGCCTTGCATGTGGTTAATTTTTGGATGCCTTTAAAGAGACAATTTAGGTGATGATGCATGGATAAGAGTGTAAAATTTCAAGGTTGGGTGGCAAACTATAAAAATTGTTTGCAGCCACCTTGAATTCTATTGAATCTTTTATCCCTGAGCCTTGCATGTGTATACTACTCGGATGCCTTTAAAGAGACAAATTAGGCGATGATGCATGGATAAGAGTGTAAGATTTCAAGGTTGGGTGGCAAACTTTACTTATATTTGCAGCCACCTTGAATTCTATTGAATCTTTTATCCCTGAGCCTTGCATGTGTATACTACTCGGATGCCTTTAAAGAGACAAATTAGGCGATGATGCATGGATAAGAGTGTAAGATTTTAAGGTTGGGTGGCAAACTTTACTTATATTTGCAGCCACCTTGAATTCTATTGAATCTTTTATCCCTGAGCCTTGCATGTGTATAATTTTCGGATGCCTTTAAAGAGACAATTAGGCGATGATGCATGGATAAGAGTGTAAGATTTCAAGGTTGGGTGGCAAACTTTACTTATATTTGCAGCCACCTTGAATTCTATTGAACCTTTTATCCCTGAGCCTTGCATGTGTATAATTTTCGGATGCCTTTAAAGAGACAAATTAGGCGATGATGCATGGATAAGAGTGTAAAATTTCAAGGTTGGGTGGCAAACTTTACTTAGATTTGCATCCACCTTGAATCCTATTGAACCTTTTATCCCTGAGCCAACTTCAAAAACTATAAACTATACTTGCAACATTCCCACCTAATAATATCTTACTGGTATATGTTGTATCCTTCAGATGGCCCATCAAAGCAAATCAGCCACTCGGTTTGTTAGAAAATATCATAATGTCATTGATATCACATCAACTGATAGCCAAAGTATGGAAAGCAATGGTCAAGAATCCACCAAAAATAGAGTACGATCCGGAAACTGGACAGAGGTAATGGATTCGGCAATGCTTAACTTGATGACGGAGGAACATGTGCTTGGAAATTTCGTTAATGGGAGTTTCGATCACTCCGCTTGCTTGGAATAGAATAGTTCACGACTTCAATGAACGTACAAAATTGAAGTTCCTCAAATCCCATCTTCAAAATCGATTGAAGGTGTTGAAGCGACAATTTGTAATGTACCAAACTTTGGCTAACAAGAGTGGTTGGGGGTGGGATTATGATCGTAACATTCCAACCGCCGGTGATTCGAGTGATTGGGAAGCTGTGATAGCGGTATGTAATTTTATTCGCCATTTAATTTTTTAATATACTACTATGTCAGTCAAAGACCTAATCGATAAGGTTTCTTTGCAGGAAAATCAATCATATGCACGGTGTAGGGACAAACCGTTTCCTGCTTACAAAGATATTGAATTCCTCTCCGGAAAGACCACTGCCACGGGTAGACATGGTTTCACAACAGGGATGCAAGGTGAGGATGTGCGCAGCACATCCTCCTCTTCGCCTACTACAACCGCTAAATTAGAACAAATCAAGCAAACCTTGGCTGGCCCCTCCGGCGTCGGGCAATCTTCTGTTGCTCCATATGTGCCCGTGCCTATGTCGCCATTGAATGATCGTGTCAATGACGCAACTTCTTGTTCCCCTAATCCAACACCAACGAAGAGGGGAAATCCAAATGCTAGCAATACTTCAGGCCATACTTCATCTGCCAAGAGACGTCGATCATCACCTCCCTCACGCAAAACAACTCCGACTTCAAACCGCAAGGGACGAATTGAGTCAAATGCTGATGCAATCCAAGAGCTAGTGGAACTAGGGAAAAAAAGATTGAACATTGCGGAGAAGATGTTGCAGCGTGAGCTCGACGCGCGTCCAAAGGTTCACTCCATAGAGGAGTGTATGGTAAAATTATATGACCTCCCAAATTTATCTCTCGAAGCAATCCTATCCGCATGCGAAGCTTTGAAGGACGAGCGCAACAGATCGATCTTTATGACTTTGAGTGGTGATATTCTATACATGTGGATTGAACGACAAATGTTGCCGCAAAGGATGTCCAGTGTACTAAGGCCCGATGCACCCTCCTTCCCTCCTAACTAATTAAGTCTATTTCTGCTCTACAATCAGGTTTTGTTGGTGTTGCGTTCAAACTATATCCTTTTTTGGCTTTTCCGTATGGTTAGCAACGCCTTACTATATATGCTGTCGTATGTTTTGTGTTGTACTTGAACTACTTTACCGTTGGCTTTTTGCAAACATATATGTCTTGCAAATTCAGCCAATTACATCTTCATAACTTCATCATATATTAATGCTTGTTACATTAGTCTTGTTTTAAAAAAGAACCTATCTGCTGCTTGGTTTAACCCTTTATGTAATTTGTCTTGTTTTGAAACAATACTAATGCTAGTTGCATTAGTCTTGTTTTTAAACAAAAACTATGTGCTGCTTGGTTTATGTAATTACTATTCTGAAATGCTTAAATATTCCATTCTCATATTGGGTTGTGTTGGTGGGGTTCTCATATTGGGGGCGATTTTTTTAAGTGATGGATCAAACTCCTACGCACAGATTTGTGGTCTTGAAAAATCTGATTGAAACTGGTGTGTGATCTTGATTGTTGTGTTAATAGTTTCAACATCCCCCTACGCAATATTGTTTATCACTTTGTATCTTCTTGCTTCTATTAGCTATAATTGGATGCAGTTTTCTATTCTAGTGGAATTTGTGGCAGCATATACAATTACTATTCTGAAAGGTGAGCCTATTTTTTTCCTCTCTTAACTCAAAGGGAAATGCGGTGGCTGGTTGTGAATTGGGTGTTACTTACCTCTTGTGCAGTATAGGCTATGATGCTTAAAAGGGTATATTTAAGTTAATGGTAGGGAGGCAGTGGATACACTACTGCAGCCACCATTATCTTATTTCTCAGAATTGATGCAGCATGTACAATTAATATGAACTTTTTTCTTTTTTCTCTGCCTGGATGCAGCATGTACACTTGTTATGAATTTTTTTCTTCTTTCTCTGGCTGGATACAGCATGTACACTTGCTATGAATTTTTTCCTTCTTTCTCTGCCTGGATGCAGCATGTAAACTTGCTATGAACTTTTTCCATCTTTCTCTGAATTGATGCAGTATGTACACTTGGTATGAATTTTTTTCTTCTTTTTCTGGCTGGATACAGCATGTACACTTGCTATGAATTTTTTTCTTCTTTCTCTGGCTGGGTGCAGCATGTACACTTGCTATGAACTTTTTTCTTCTTTCTCTGAATTGATGCAACATGTACAATTGCTATGAATTTTTTTCTTCTTTCGATGGTTGGATGCAGCATGTACACTTGCTATGAACTTTTTCCATCTTGCTCTTAATTGATGCAGCATGTACACTTGCACTGAATTGATGCAGCATGTACGCTTACTACAATGCTATGATGCAGTTTGCGCCTTGTCCAGGATAGGCTATGATGCTTAAAAGGGTTGAAAATGTTAATGGTAGGGAGGCAGTGGATCAACTACTGCAGCCACCATTTAAACATTAACTCTTTTAATCCTGAGCCAACATATTACATCCACCATTTATTCTATATATAAACTATTTATAAATTGGTAGTGTGGCTGCATCCAGCCAGAGAAAGAAGAAAAAAATTCATAGCAAGTGTACATGCTGCATCAATTCAGAGAAAGAAGAAAAAAGTTCATAGCAAGTATAGATGCTGCTATGAAATTTTTTTAACTGCATCCAAGATCTTGCAAGAATCTGGCAGTATATCCTACATTTTGCCTTTGCTCGATGGACCCTCTATTGCATATTGGCTATGATGCTTACTACAATGCTATGATGCAATTTGCGCCTTGTCCAGGATAGGCTATGATGCTTAAAAGGGTTGAAAATGTTAATGGTAGGGAGGCAGTGGATCAACCACTGCAGCCACCATTTCAGCATTAACTCTTTTAATCCTGAGCCAACATATGCCCTCCACCATTTCTTCTCTTTATCATGTATTTAAAAATGCTACGAGTTAGCTCTGATGTGTTTGAATTGCATTCATTATAAATGCTTTCTGCTGGCAGCATTTCCTAGTTTGTTAACTTGATCCATTTCTCTTTTCCTACTTGAAATTACCTTATCTGTGAATCAAATTTGATATTTTTATTGTATATGCAGTGATGAGTGGTTTAATCTATCAGCGTGTATTTTCATCTCCAACCGTGGCCAACCTTATGACCTTTCTAGATGAGGAGGAAGATTATTGGGAAGAAGTGCAAACAATTCTGATCGACGATGACTCCTTAGCATTTCAAAGTACTTTGAATAAGAGACCTTGTCGTACTAGACCATATAGCGGGCACCAAATTATTATGGATATATTGAGTGGACATCCAGACCGAGGGTATCAACATTTTCGAATGTCAAACACTACTTTCATAAGACTTAGAGATGAATTGGTCGGGAGAGGGTTGTTACAGGGCACTCGACATCTTACGGTTGATGAACAACTCGGTATATTTTTATTTGGGGTGGGACATGGGGTAACAAATCGAGTGTTAGCTGAAACATTTCAACACTCGGGGGAGACTATAAGTAGGTATTTCAATAATGTGCTACGTGGTGTGGTCGAGCTTAGGCATGACTATATACAAATGCCGAGTAGTAACACTGGAATGCACCCAAAAATTAGAGATAACCCTTTATTCCATCCTTTCAAAGTGAGTCATCAACCCATTATTTCAGAATATTTACAAAATGATCATTATTTCTAACTTTTATTCTTAATCTTTTACAAATTGTAGAATGCAATTGGCGCTTTAGACGGGACGCATATACCAGTGGTGGTGAGGAAGAGCAAGCAACCCCGTTATCGTTGTCGAAAAGGCTTCACCTCCCAAAATATGATGGCTGTATGTTCATTTGATCATCAATTTTTATTTGTATGCACTGGATGGGAGGGTTCTGCATCTGATATGAGAGTGTTACGTTAGTGTTGCGAGAGCGGGGGCTTAATGGTTCCAGAAGGTACATGTAATTCTAAAATGTTTGATTTTATATTTTACTTAATTTCAATAACTATAACTTGTTATTGTATAGAAAAATATTATTTGGTGGATTCGGGTTATGCCAATACGGATCGGTTCCTCGCACCCTATAGAGGAGAACGGTACCACTTGAGCCAATTTGACGGCAATGCAAGGGCGCGCACACATCGAGGACCGCGAGATCTGTACAATCATAGACATGCTCAACTTCGCAATGCTGTTGAGAAGTCCTTCGGCATTTTAAAGAAGCGATTCAAAGTGCTCCGCCAAGCAACTCCCTTTCCCTACAAGGTGCAATGTCGCATAGCTCTAGTGTGACACCCCCGGAATTTGGATTAGTCCTCTATATAAATGATATAATAGGACTAAATCTCTAACGCGGCTATAGCATTTTGGATGGTAGCAAGATCCAAGAGGAACATGAGAGTTAAGCGTGCTAGAGCTAGAGTAGTTCTAGGATGGGTGACCCCCTGGGAAGTGGGGCGTCACAGTTGGTATCAGAGCCATTCACCAGCCGGAAATGTGAGATGAGTCTCGGCTGAGCCAGGGTTATATAGCGGGTAGAGCGAGGCTCCCCGGCTAATGACCGTTGTGAGTGGAGTGCAGCTCCTCACAAGGTCGGCTAAGGCTAGCGAGACGAGTCTCACATCGCCTGGTGCTTGTGAATGTGCTTGAGCCGGACGTGGACGTCAGGGCTTAAAGGGGGGAAGAATGTGACACCCCCGGAATTTGGATTAGTCCTCTATATAAATGATATAATAGGACTAAATCTCTAACGCGGCTATAGCATTTTGGATGGTAGCAAGATCAAAGAGGAACATGAGAGTTAAGCGTGCTAGAGCTAGAGTAGTTCTAGGATGGGTGACCCCCTGGGAAGTGGGGCGTCACATCTAGCTTGTTGTATCATCCACAACTTTATAAAGAGGCACCAAGGAAGCGATATATATTTCAACATGCAACTGGAGACTAATCCCCTGGAGGAGCAAGAAGAGGATCACACTCCTCTCGTTGGCCCTGATGAGTCGCGACGCGGCGACAATCTTCGCGCAAGAATCACGGAGCAATTATCGAGCAATCAGTAGTTTTATCCTTATTTTCTTTGTAATGCTAAAAGTTGGAATGTCTGCTTGGTTGAAACATTGATGGCTGCTTGGTTATGTAGTATGAATTTTATGACTTTCTTTGTAATGTCCGGTGTTAGAATATTGTAGATTAATGCGTTGTATTAGTGTTTCCCTAATCAGAGGTTGTATGTAATCTTGAATGTTGCAACTACACACTCTTTATGTGATATGGATATATTACTAAGTTGTTTTACATGTGTATTGATGTTGAATTGCCAATGTTTGTCTATGTGAATCATCTGTTTAGTTGAGTTAGATGTAATATTAATTTTACATGTTATGCAAATTGCATTAATTTTCAAAGTGTAAAAGGTACATGTATATTAATAGCTGTAGAGTACTGGAGCTTCAGGCAGTGTGCCGACTCCACGTGGCAGCCTGGTATTGTGGAAATGCCTTCAGCAGATTTTGTTTTTATTTACAGAGAGGTTCGGGTGGTCCCGAAGCGACGCGAAAGTATTCTTGTGGAAAAGTGAGTTGGCGTCGGTTTGAGAGCTTGCGGATCGAGCGTCGGTTTTTTGGATGGGTTTGTTGAGAGTTGATTACTACGGGCATGTGTATTATGATTTTACAGAGGTGTTCGGTTGGTTTCGGGGCGATGCGGAGGTCCGGAGGCGAGAAAGTGATTTATCGGCGCGTTACGGAGGTTTCTGGCAGAGCTGGGTGGAGCCTGGTGGCTCAGTTCCGGAACTGGAGGGTCAGTTCCGAAACTGGCTCCTTGGTTCCGGAACTGGCTCCTCAGTTCCGAAACCAGGGGATGTGTACCGGTACCCCCTTGTTGGTACCGGTACACAAGCACCAGCACACCCCAATTTAAAAATTAAAATTTAAAATTTAAAATTTAAAATTTAAAATTTAAAATTTAAAATTTAAAATTTAAAATTTAAAATTTAAAATTTAAAATTTAAAATTTAAAATTTAAAATTTAAAATTTAAAATTTAAAAATTTAAATTTTAAATATCAAAATTAAAAATAAAAATTTAAAATTTCATATTTCAAAATTAAAATTTAAAATGTAAAAATTAAAATTAAAAAATTAAAATTTAAAATTTAAAATTTAAAATTTAAAATTTAAAATTTTAATATTAAAAATTAAGGTATAAAAATTAAAATTTTAAATTTTAAATTTAAAATTTAAAAATTAAAATTTAAAATTTTAAAAATAAAATTTAAAAATTAAAATTTAAAAATTAAAATTTAAAAATTAAAATTTAAAAATTAAAATTTAAAAATTAAAATTTAAAATTTAAAATTTAAAAATTAAAATTTAAAATTTAAAAATTAAAATTTAAAATTTAAAATTTAAAATTTAAAATTTTATATTTAAAATTAAAAAATTAAAAATTAAAATTTAATATTTAAAATTTAAAATTTAAAATTTAAAATTTAAAATTTAAAATTTAAAATTTAGAATTTAAAATTTAAAATTTAAAATTTATAATTTAAAATTTAAAATTTAAAATTAAAAAATTAAAATTTAAAATTTAAAATTTACAATTTACAATTTAAAAATTAAAATTTTAAATTTTAAATTTTATTAAATTTTAAATTTTAAATTTTAAATTATAAATTTTAAAAACTTAAAATTCAAAAAATATAGTTTTTACCTATGTTGTACATCATTGTATATTGATTATACAATAATGTAAAATGCACTCATATATAAGGGCAAAGTTGGTATTTTGGATTACAAAATTCTACTTTTTCTATTATTCTTCTCCAATTTGAAAAAATTTACCAAACAATATTTGTTTTATTCAATAGAATAGGATAGAATATTGTCAAACACAAAATTCATTTTATTCCTTTCTATTCTAGAATATAATAGAATTATGGGAATAAAAAAATTAATTCTCCTCAAAATTATCCTATTTCCAAACGCAACCATAAAGTTTAACTTTTCATATTTATCTCTTCAAAAGTCCAATGTTATTTATATATATTCCTAGCGTCTATCTCTGTTAGAAAAATCTAGTTAATCATAGATTAAATACTTAATCTTGGTTAGTTAGTAAGATAAATTTATCTTTTTATCATTTCAAATATGTTTATATTATTTTTTGAAGGAACATTTTTGAAAGGGCAAAACTGTCATTTTACATATAATCGGTTAAAAAATAAACAGTGAACTAACGATAATAAACCGGAGGAATATATATGAATAACGTTGGACTTTTGAAGCGATAAATATGAAAAGTTAAACTTTGTAGGGATATATCTGCTATTCGATATGTTTGCAGGGAGCCATATACAATTAACCCTAGTTTTTAATACTAATTTATTTTTTTTTCTCTTTTAAATAATAATGGCACCCTCAATTTTTTAATATTTATTTTTGTGCCAACGTAATTTTTTTTTTATTTATATATATTTTAAATAGATGAAAATATATTAGGAGTCTCCTACTCACAAGTTAGTTGAAATACATATCTTAATTCCAAATTTTTTATTTTATTTTTTTAAATTTTTAACTATTTTTGGTAAGTTATTTTATTTAATTAAATAAAATATTATACTAAATTTAATAGACTTTTTAGTTAAAGTGATTGATCAAATTAAATTACGGTTATATTTAGTAAAATGTTTAGTTATTTGAATAAAATAATATAAATAAAATAATTAAATATTAAATATTTTTAAATTAAAAAAAATTAATATTTTTATATTAATTATTTAATTAAAAAAATTTAAGTTGAGACGAAAATTACGTTGAGTCACATAACTTTTATAATCTATATGAAAATTTTTAAACAATCTTAATTTTAAACAATCTTAATCTAATAACTAGGTTTTTGTGTTGACATAATATTTTTATCTTTGTAGAAAAATTATATTCTTCGTATATCTCTATTTTTTGTCCTTCCGTCATTTTTCCTTTAACATAATTTTTAGGATTAATTACATACAGGTCCCTGCAAATATGTCGAATAGCAAATATATTCCTACAAAATTTAACCTTTTATATTTATCCCTTCAAAAATTTTAAGTTCTTCAAATCTACCCATCATAAATTCTAAGTTCTTCAAATCTACCCATCTGGTTTAGTACCGTTTGGAATCTGTTTATATTTTAACAGATTCGATGTGAAATGACTTTTTTTGTCCCCTTACAAATATATCCCTCTAAAAATCTCTACGGTCATTTCCTTCCTAGCTTTGACCTCGCTTCGACATGGACGCGGATGGGAGCCTCACGCAGCTCCGCGCGGCGCGGCTGCATACCGGGGCCGGCGGCCGCGCGGGCGCCGGCCCCGCGCGGCTGCATACCGCGATAATTAACTAATTATTTATTAAATTAATTAAATTAATTAAATAATTAACTAATATTTTATCTAATTAATTAAATAATATATTAAATAATTATAATATACAAAGGGTAAAAAGGTAATTTAATTTTTTTTTATCTAACCAATGTTAAGCATTTAATCTATGGTTAACTCAACTTTTCTAACAGAGATGGACGGTAGGGATAGATTTGATTAACGGTGGATTTTTGAAGGAATAAATATGAAAAGTTGAATTTTGTAGAAATATATTTGCTATTCGACATATTTACAGGGACCTGTATGCAATTAATCCTAATTTTTAAGACTAACGTCAAAATAAAATAATACTACTTGTACATTTTAAAATTAATATAAATATGACACATTTAGTGCTAAAAATTTTATAAAAAAAATTTATTAAAATTTTTGAACGTTCGAATATAAGATTTACATTCACTTTTTGTATGTAAAAAAAAAAAAAAAAAAAAAAAAAAAAAAAAAAAAAAAAAAAAAAAAAAAAAAAAAGTAGTTGTTGGATGATAAAGTTGTAAGATTGCAACTAACTTGTGATCCTAGCACAATTGTCTATCAAATTTGCATGAGTAAGTTCACTATTTTGTATGGTTTAATTAAATTATATTTCTTTATTTTTTGTAATTATTATTCTAGTTTTGGTAAGAACTCAATTCCCATTAATTAAGACCAAGGTTTCAAATTTTTGAAATGCACCAAAAGTATTTTTTATATTACATCAATTTAGTATTTAATTTTAAAATTTTAAATTTATTTTGATAATTATTATCAATTTTATCTATAAAAGTTATTAGTATAATAAATAAAGAAGGCTCTTGGCATGCATTTTTTTTTTCCTGACTTTTAGCCTATTTTCTAGTTAACTTAAAGTAATTAATAGTATAATTTATCCATTTACTTTTGTACCCTTTTGCAAAATATTGTAATTTATAATCTTTTCTAACAATCAATCCTAAAAAAAAAAAAACAACACAAAAAAATACAATCTTCTCAAATTTATGAAAGATAAAAAAACGATGTGTTTTATGCATTAATTCAAATATATACCTCAAATATTATTGATGAGTTAATATTTTTATCCACATAGCGAGCTTAGTAATTTTAGTTATTTTTACTATAATATAAAGCGGTCGTAAAAATAGTTTCTGGTTAATTTAAAATAGTTAATTGATATGAATATTCAAAATTTTATTTAAACGAGATAATTTTATCTGATGCTAAATGAATATGAGTTTGAATATAGGTATAAAAAGTAAAATCCAACGGATTTGAATTTGAGTATAAATTTTGTCTTTTTTCGATCGGAACCCAAATCCAAATCCAATTCAATTCGATCCCAAATTAATTTTATATTATAAAATATATATGAATCTCTCATAAATTAATTTTATATTATAAAATATATATGAATCTCTGATATTGTATTTTAATTTGTATTTTAGAATTTAGGTTTTAATATAATATATTTTGAAATATAGTAAAAATAAATAATAATTTCAAATTTGAAATTTGGGATTCGAGTTCGGATTTCAAATTTTTGTTCGTGATTATGAATTTTCAAAACCCGTATTAGTATTTTTCAAATCTAATTAAAGAAAAGAAGAAAAATATATAAAAATCGGTCTCAACTCTATATATTAATTAAATTAACAAACTTATTGAACTTATAAACCTAAAAATTCAACCAAAATAAATAGATAAATAATAAAGAATTTAAAAATTAATTTAATGTGTAAGGTGTACTAATTTTATTTTGTTGCTCGTGCTTTTACTTCGGTTGAATCTAGTATACAGTAACATTACTAAAATACTCATGATGTCAATGAAAGTTAACGAAGATAAGATGAACTTGATTGGTATACGTGAGATTATTAGCTACCTATTATTGACGTGGTGGACCATGTCCATGAAAGTTTCTTCATGAAAAGGTGCTCCCGATACGAAAGAATGGACCAGGTCCTTCACTAATTCACCCTCGCTCCCTCTCATACTCAGAGCTTATTTCCCCTCATTCTCGCTCCCTACATGTTCGACGAAATGCCCCTACCTATCGATCAAACAACCCCTCCTCCTCCACCATCTCCTTCCTCCTCCTCCTCCTCCTCCTCCTTCTACTACCCCAAAACCCTAACCCTAGACGCCACCTTCGACCTCGACCTACCCTCGCGCATCGCCGAGCTCGTCCTCCGCCACCCCCATGGCGGCGACCCCCGCTCCCTCGCCCTCGCCCTCTCCAACCTCTCCCCCCTCCCCTTCTCCGCCTCCATCGCCGACGCCGTCCTCAAGCGCCTCTGGGACCACGCCCCCCGCGCCCTCCTCTTCTTCCGCTCCCTCCTCCACCTCCCCCGTCGCCACGGCCACGCCCATGGACATGGCCGCCTCGCTCCCTCCGCCTCCACCTTCGACCTCGCCCTCGACCTCGCCGCGCGCCTACGCGACCGTCGCCGAGTCCACTCCCTCCTCCTCCTCCGCCGCCGCCTCCTCCCCCGCCTCGCCCCCTCTCCCCGCACCTTCTCCCTCCTCGCCGAGCGCCTCGTCCTCTCCGGTAAGCCCGATCGCGCCATTCGCCTCTTCCTCTCCTCGCCCTCCTCTCTCCACACCCCCCGCACCTTCAACTCCCTCCTCGACGCCCTCTCCAAGTCCCGCCGCGTCCACAAGGCTACTTCCCTCTTCAAAACCCTAAAGCACCGCTTTCCCCCCGACGCCGCCACTTACAACATCCTCGCTGAGGGTTGGTGCCGCCTCAAGCGCACCTCCCAAGCCCTAGACCTCCTCCGCGACATGGTCGCCTCTGGAGTCGCCCCCACGAAGACCACCTACAACATCCTCCTCCACGGCCTCTTCCGCACGCGCCAAACCCGCCAAGCCCTCGACTTCTTCGCCCAGATGAAGCGGCGATCCAAAACGGACCCGGTTTGCGCCCCCGACGTGGTCTCCTACACCACCGTGCTCCACGGATTAGGGCTCAGCGGCGAAATCTCGAGCGCCCGAGAGGTGTTCGACGAAATGCCGCAGCGAGGCGTCCTCCCCAACGTCGCTGCGTACAACGCCCTCATCCAGGTAATATGCAAAAAGAGCACCGTCGACGACGCCCTCGCGGTGTTCGACGAAATGCTCAGTAGAGGTTACACTCCGAATTCCACCACGTATAATGTTATTATACGGGGGCTCTGCCACACTGCGGAGTTCGACCGGGCGCTCGTGTTCGTCGACCGGATGCAGTGCGACGGGTGCGGGCCCAATGTGCAGACGCATAATATTATCATGCGGTGCTACTTCGAGGAGGGGGAGATTGAGAAGGGGCTGGAGATGTTTGATAAAATGGGTGTGAGAGGCGCTTGCTTGCCGAATTTGGATACGTATAATGTAATTATAAGTGCGATGTTTGTTAGGAAGAGGGGGGAGGACATGGTGGTGGCCGGGAAAATGGTGAGGGAGATGGTGGAGAGAGGGTTTTTGCCGCGGAGGTTTATGTTTAATAAAGTGGTTAATGGGTTGTTGGTTACGGGGAATCAGGAGTTTGCGAGGGAGTTGTTGCAGTTGCAGGATAAATGCGGACGTTTGCGGAGGGAGATCAGGATATGAGTGTGATTTGATTTATTAGGGCGAAGGGCATATGGAGAAAGTACTGTTTGAATAGAGCTGCTTGAAAATGTCTAATAAAGTACTTAATCGATTGATAGGGGTGGGTAATCAAGAGTATGCGAGCGAGTTGTTTGTGGTTAGAGGATAGTTGCAAAACGTTTGCAAACGGGAGATGAGGTTACGACCGTGGTTGGTTTACAAGGATGGAGAGCTTACGGAGAAAATGCTGCTTGAATAAAGTTATTTGAAAGAACCTTAATAAACAAGGATTTGTATAGTATACTTGTTGGAGTGATATTTGTGAAGAATATGGGGCAGGACATGGTGGTGGCTGGGAAAATGGTGGGGGAGACGGTGGTGAGGCTTGTTGCTGAGGAGGTTTATACTTAATGAGATGGTTAATGGGTTATCAGTGATAGGAAACCAAGAGTTAGCGATGGAATTGTTATGGTTGCAGGATAGGTGCGGACGTGTGTGCAGGACGATCAGGATATGAATGTGGTAGGTTTATTAGGGTGGTGAACGTATGGAGAGTGTATTGAAGGAAGTACTAGAGCTCTTTAAAAAGGCAATAATGAATTATTTATTAGAATCCTGTGAACAGGTTTTTGCAGCGGAAGTGTCGTTAGTGGAGCTTCAATTTTGAGTAGAAAACTCATCCAGCTTCATACAAGAATAGAAACATCAAATTCTTTATTCAATGATGCTCAAATTTGGCTAAGTATTCCAGAGTGAGTTATTGATGTTGGCGGGACCCTTGTGTAGGGAGATTACGATTTGATTTGGAATTAAAATTATGGAGCAAATGCTGTTCTGCTATAGTAGTTCCTTCAATAATAGATGTTTTGTTAGGGTCCTTCCAATAGTCAACTATAATAGTTCCAAATTGAAGTTTCAGTGAAGTTTCAGTTTTGACTAAAAGTTGATTCAGCTTCTTGCCGCAGCAAAAGCTTTAAATGACTACATGGTAAAGCCTGACCAAAAAGGTATTTTACTTCTTTCTTTCTTTTTTTGGTCAAGGGAACTTCTTACTTTCTCCTTCGATTATTGATCTTTAATTATTGATCTTTAAGCTACGGAGAGAGAATGTGCTGAACTTTATCGCTACCCAGACAACAATTGGGGTTTTTTTTTTGCATTTATATTGCTCGACAATTTGTGTGCTAATTATCTTGCTCTACGGTAGATGATTCAATTACCTCCGTGCATTAATATCCTTTAGACTGTTTAGTTTAGCGCCAAATCTAAGATAGAATTCAAAGAACTGTTGACAGGAATTCAGTTGAACTTAGTAAATTCTTCGGTTTGGGATAAATTTAATTTGAATTATATTTTATTTAGTTGCTTGATTAAAGATTTAAAAATCACTTCCATGTGATTAATTTTTGTTTTGTTCTATGCGAAATAAGATATAACTATTCTAAACGGGGTATTTCGGAATAATTAATAAAGTATCATCAATAGAAATTAATTTCTTACCTTGAAGCATCCGTATAGTCGTGGGGAATGTCAATGCTGTGATTTATTTTTACTGCTCTCCCCTGTTATACGGTATAAACTTACCGTTACCTACTTCTAATGTCCTTCATGTTAAGAATCTTTAATAAACCAATTTGAATCTACGTATTCTTCTTCTTTTTTTTTTTAATCTCCTTTGAGGGATTTTGGCAATCTTTTGTCAGCTACCCTCATTTGGCTACACTCATGTTTTTGGGTTTTTGTCTTCACTCGAGTTCTATGCCATATATGGTTTACTAGATGGATTTCTTTATTCTTGTTGTTGTTGCTAAGTTTGCAGACTCATCTTTAACATAAAAGAAATCAAAAGATTGGCAACTACCTGTTGGATTTTGTGGCCTAGTGAAACACATAGATGTAGAGTTCACAGATGGCCAGCACATTCAATTGCTTAGAACTTTGGAAAATAAAATATAAAAAAATTGTTAGTGTATCCATGCTACTTCATTTCCTTTTATTATAGTTTTCATAAAATATTGCTCTCATGTTCTGTAAAATAGAAGGTAACGTCTCTATCTCTCTCTCTTATTTTTCTTGTCAAATATATGAGGAGTTAATCAAATATATATTAGAATAATTAGTGGACTTGTTGCACAGATGTAAATTGTCTGATAATTGTTGTTCATGTTGCATCATTGTTGTAAAGTGGATATCTAGGGTATCGAATAGTGTTTCAGCATTCAAAAAAGAGATTTAGATGGAAAGGAATTATATGAAGAAAAGGTCAAAGAGAAAAGAAAAGAGATGATTGTATTGGAGTCCCGTATATAAATAGAACCCTGAGATATATATTTTATGTAAAAGCATATAGGAAGCTAAAAAGTTGCACGTTGTGGGGGGCTTACCCCTGCAAATAAGAAGTTTTGAGCGTAGATAACATTTCCATCTTGGGTGCAAATCAACAAATCGAAACTTCTTTGTGAACTAAATAAACTTAGCCCTTTGAGATTTAGTGAATATTTGCCTTGCATCAATCATGCTCAGTTATGACCTATGGATGCTCATGTGATCTTATTGGTTCCTTTAGTGTAACTTGACATACGAAGCTTACACCGGATAGATTTCAGATAAAAAACTAATTATGTTTGGAGCTAATCTCAACACATATCTAAATTTCGATGAATGCTTGATAGGACTTAACTTCTTTGATCCGAGATAAGGGAAAAAAAAAAGAAAAGTGAACCTGTACTTTAGAAAATTGATAACAGTCATAAATCTTGCAACTAGCCCATAAAAGTCACGTTTTAAGAGAAAGGAAGAGATGAGATATAAGAAAGTTATCTGATAAATATTTGCCTGAAAAATGATATTAGTCCCCATTGTATAGCCAGACATCTGCATAAACTTAAAAAAAGGGTCCTATAAGATTGTCGGTTGGCAACAGTTTCATATCTGCCTAGAAAACAAACATGAAATTCAACGAACTTAGAGAAGAACATCTATGTTTCTCGAAAAGATACTTCTAATTACGTCAAATGTTTCCTAATTAATCGTGCATCTTCAATAGGCCGTACAAGCTCTAGGCGCTGGAAATAAAACAAAACCCATTGTTTGAAAGGTATATGAATAAACTACTAAGAATACCGAGTCAACCTATACCTGAAGTAAGGAATATAATAACCAATGCCAAATGTTTTATTACTTTCAAACACTTAGGATGTCCAATTCACTGTCATATGTTTCCAAGACACCAAATTACAGAGACTTTCAGATGAGCCGGTGTTTCTTCTTTCAAATTCCATACACCTTATTCTACTTAGAGTTAAGTTTTTGATTTTATGAGAAGTTTAACATTTCGTTGGAGAATAACTTATAACTACTTGTATACGTGATTGTGATTTGTCTTCTCAAAACTACTCGCCCTTCATTCATGATAGTATGAATTTTGATAACTCTACAAGCGATTAGTCATATATTTTCTCTTTTGTCACTAAATCCTATGTGAAACTATATACCCTTTAGAAAAATTTGCAGCTGATTCTTTCCTAATCACTTCTGACCATATCATTTTTCTGATTTCCTCATGCTTGAAAAAATTCACAAAATTTTGCTTTCTCTTCTGTTTATTGTGACTTTACAAGGATATATTTCTTTATATCTGGTTGCATAGTTGTTAGAAATTCTTATTTTTATTTTCATCTCCGAAGGCATTGATTTATCTTTGTATGTTAGTTTTTATTTCCTTTTCACCTTAGTTGCTATTGAAGAAAAATTCAGATTGGTTCAGTCTCCAAACCCTCTGCCATGTCCATACATGATGTCCATCCCTACTTGACAATTGAATTGAAAAGAAAGACAATATGATCAAAATGTTGCTAGCTTTTCAAATTCCTAAATACATGGTTAATTTATACCTTTCAACTTAGGTTCTTGTGGAGTACAGAAATAAGGATCCCGACCATGTCGAGTGGGCAAAAGCTTTAAAGGATCTCTATCTGCCCAGATTGAGGGACTATGTTAAGCGTTATTATCAAGGATTTAAGTATCGATCAGTACGGTTCGTATCCACTGTGTCGTATTGTGCCAACAAGATACCGGCACGATATAGCTCCCGTGCCAGTGGCACAGTTGAAAACATTTTTTTTTTTAAATTACTAAATAATTTTCTTAATAAGTTCAAAAGATTTGATAAAGATACATAATAAGTAATTAAAAAATTTTGTTGCTAAAAAAAATAAATATTTCATGCCATTATGTGTCGGCACGCATGTATTTTTTGTTACCGGCACTCATCTACACAACTCGGCACACATCGTGCCATACTGTGTCGGCAAGTTTTCGTCACGACCCCGTGCCACGGCACTTAAATCCTTGGTTATTATCCTTTGGGTCTTTCTTGGGCTTCTGGCAGGGCCGCAACAACTGTTTCAGCACTTCCCTCAACTTCTGCTTCTTCTGTTTATAAAGCTCCACTGGCAAAAGCACCTACTCCCATCTCCTCCCCCAACATCGCTTTTCAGCTCCGAGACACCACCATCTCAACCTAAGTCAGGCATGTATGCAGTTTTCAAAGAGATCAGCTCAGGCAAAGCAGTTACTGCAGGTACAAGCACATTTTTCCTTTTTCAGAGAAAGATACATTTTACATGTATACTTCGATGAAATTACAGTAACATATGCGCAATCTGAATATGAGATCAGATTTTACAAAGGTATGTGGTAGATGATTTTGCCCGGATATAAATGTGAAAGATCCAAGCAGCTTAAAGTTTTCATGCTGGTGTGGTATGTAAGCGCAAATTGAATCTTGCTTCACAGGTTTGAAGAAGGTAACTGATGGCATGAAGACCAAGAATCGTACTGATAGAACTGCTGTTGTCGCCATAACTGAAAAGACTTCCCGCACCGGTTCCTTTTCTTTTAATAGAGTAGGTCCCTAAAGTTGGAATTTCAAATGGGCTGCAAGTGAGTATATTTTCTCTTCTCTTAGTAAACTGAGGGTATCCATTATTTCTTGCTAATTATCTTTTCATTTGTACCTTACAATTTTTCTTATTTTTTCTAATTGATGATGTGCAACTTATTTTATGGCAGATGGGCTGTTGAAAATCAAATCGGTAAGAAGAACCTGATCATTGAAGACTGATTCCAAGCAATCTGTGTATGTTTGGTTGCAAGGATTCAGTTTTGCAAGTAAAAGGTAATGCAAATGTGTTTAATTCTAGCAAGACATTTATCTGCTTAAACACTTTGTTTATACAAAGTGTATAAATATTCGATTTGCTATTCTTTTGTGTATATATTTTGAAAGAAATAGAACCATCGCTTTCTTGTTGTAGTGAAATTTGAACAACATTGGAATTGACAAATGCACAAAAACTATTGACATTTGATCTGCTATTCTTATGCTTATATATTGGTGAAGAACTAGATTCATTACTTGTTTTTTTGCAGGGAATGTGAACAACATTACTGTTGACAAATGCACAAAAAGGGAATAGTTTTCACGGTACAAAAATTTGAATACCAGCAATCTTCTTCGCAGCCTCGGTTGTACTAATATTGGTAAAGTACAATAATTATGATTTTATTTCATTTTCATGGCTCAGGATGTTGTAGCGGCTTGCGAGATTGTGAATTGCAATGGTGTTGAGGTTCAGTGTCAGGTAATTGTTATTTCTTTTACTAGGTAAACCTCTAGTACTATAAAAATCATCAGGTCATTTAGTTTGTGAGTCACAAGTAGCAGCATACATGTTTGAAAAGTAGACCTGAAGTTGAAATAGAAATGCATTCACTCTTTCTCAATATGGTTAAGGCTTATAAGATGATTTTATGGTATAATTCTGGATGTCTAAGTACTGGTAAGTGGTAACTTTCTTGATTAAAGGAGGGTATCAGTCTCAAGTCTAGTTCGGACGGACGAATGTGGATTATAATATAGATCATTTTGATTAATCTAGTGCTTTCCACACTACCATGTTCTAGAAGTTTCATACCAAAACTAGCGAATTATAAAATAAGATTGCATATCAATATATAATATTTCTAAATGCACTACAATTTGTTATTTTACTTTGTTTCGGTGTTTCTTTATTTCCTTATCCTGCATAATTTTTCCTGAATCTTTTCTGTTTGAACTTAACGAAATTGCTCCAGAATTTATCCAAAACTGGTGAAAATGCCAAAACTGATACTCAGGCTTCAATCAAAACCCTATTGAAACTTCAAGTCTTGATTAAGGCAAGAGAATCAAGAAAAAAAGTTTTATTTTATATTCAAAATGATTCTTTATTGAAATGCATTTGAATAAACAATAAAGTTGTGTCTATTCTTATTATTTTCTTAACATAAGTGCTTCATAACTAAAGTAGCTAGTTCTATGCTATTTGGACTCTATAGTTGGAGATTTTGGAGTAGGTACTGATCATGTATGATTTGGTTGAATCAAATTAAGTTGACTAGATAACAATTGTAGCATGTATTCATTCTACAATTCCTTTAACTTGCAGCTTCAAGTAATTACCGTTATCTTTTTCCATGGTTAATATTATCACCTTTGTCAAATCATTACTTTATGCCATGCAGGGTACAGCACGAACAATATCAATAGATAATACGTCGGGCTGTCAATTGTACCTCAACAATGATTCATTGGGAGCATCTATAACCACCGCTAAGTCTAGTGAAATTAATATTATGGTTCCTAGTGGTGGCCCTGACGGGGGACTGGGTATGGCCTTTTCCATTGCACTTGTTATAATATCTTGAAATGACAACTACTTCGTTTTGAATCACATATTTTAAAGGTTCCTTCACATATTTAATTGCTGTTTCGTAAATCTTAATTTTCTAAGATTAGCCTTAAGTTTGTCTTATTTTAGATCACATCGATCGCAAAGTTCGTCCCCCTTTTTATTTTAATCATTTGTAAATTATTACAAAGGAGGTCAGGCTGGCAATCTTCTGAATACATGAGTAAATGTGAAGAAATTTTTGCCAGATTGATCTGCAATTTCAAACAATAGATAGTTCTAAGCAAGCAACCGGGAAATACCTTCTTAGGCCCATTTCTCTGTTTAGTGTGATTAGAAGATTTGTTTGAGCTTTGGTTACATTACTATCATCAATCCTTCGATCTTTTCTATTATTATCTGAGTTTTGGTAGAATCCTCTTTCAAATATCATATTGCAGTATGATAGTTCCTCATAAATTCATGCGGGTAGCTTTAGTTATCTTTACTGTTTCTTTGATCACTTGTACTGCTTATTAATTATTTTGGAATTTTCTTCTCTTTGTAGATTTAGGAATCTCCTTCATGGTGAAACATCATATGCCCAATAACTCAGGAATTAACTGCCTTTTATCTAGTTACTCACTTTTTTCATCATCTATGATTTTTCATATATTTTTTTTTATCATATTTTTTTGGTATTTAGAGCTTTCTTGTATTTTTACGCCATAGCTCAAATTCAAATTCAAAATATTAGATCTTATCCATTTATGTAATGGTTGTCAAATTTTTATCAAATAGTAATTGAGATTACAGATCTATTGTCAAAGAGATTAATCTTATCAGATGAGAAAAAAAGTTGTTTGAAGCACAGGTGAGTTTGTTTGGTCAAACTCATCAAAAAAAGATATGGATACGATCTTTTTTGTAGATATTGATTGATATGGCAGATCATTTCTAGCTAATATTATCTACAAAGGATGAGTTATTAGTATGTACAAGTAGAATGAATATTTGTTAGTGAAATTACATATCACCACGCAAAGTTAAAATAAACTTGGTGAGCATTTCAGTTTAAATAAACTACGAAAACTACATATCAGAACTGGAAGTTACATATGATCACCCATATTTAATCACATGAAAGCTAAATTTCTCATATTCCCTGAAATTGATCAACCATTCAAAAGAGGAGCACTTTTGAGTCATTTGGCCCTGAAATTCAGGGTTAGGTTGCCTGATTGAAATAACTTAAATGTTCCTGAAGTTTGTTTCGACTTTCGAAGTTTGTGCAATGATCTACAATTGACGAAATGTTCAAGGGAATCTGGAATATTTTCCCCTAATTTCTTTTCTTATTCTCCATTATTATCATCTGTTTACAATTATTGTCTCAATGTGTTTACTCCTCGTTGATCTACTATGTGATCCCCAACTGCATCATTTCTTCAATAAATTGTCAAAAGTAAAAAAGTAGAATATGACATGGAATTTTTTTCCCCTCGAATGTCGCAGGTGGAACATGCATTACCGCAGCAATACATACACAACTACAAAAATGGCCAGTTCACGACCTCTCCGGTTTCTCATTCCGGTGGGTAAACTCTTTTGTACCAATTCTTCCTTTATATATTTGTTTCTTGTGTCGCTTCATTTTGTGATGTTTTAGAGAGCGAGACTCCACAGCACTGATTGGTTTGCGGGGTTTGTTTTCTTTAAGTTTTTATTTTGGCTGTGCCCTACTTTTTCGCGGCCTTCTTTTGTATTCTTACGATTGTTTTATTCTTCTGTTTCACGTGTACTTTTTTCTCTTTTGGCTTGTTTAGAAATACATCAATATATTATTTTACTTCACATCTTTCTTGGAGATCTTTTTGTTTAGTCTAATCCCTCGGCTCGAAGTTTCTTCTGTGTTATCGGGAAAAAAAGCTATTTGTTGTGTTGTGCCAATTTTTCATTTTTTAACCGCAATTTATTTGGCCTTATAAAATCCTTTGCTGTTTGAATAAAAAGTGATTATTAACATAACCCTTTCTTAGAAAATACACATTGTCTTCAAAATATCAAGTTGTTGGGATGGAGAGGTTTCAGGATGTTTGGATTTTCACATACTCTGAGCTCTTAATTGATATTCTAAATCACTTGGAGTTATATGGTTACTTACTATTAAAGTTTGCAAGAGTTAGTTGATTTAGTTATCAAATCTACATTTGAATTTCTTTTTACTGCTGGTGATCAAAACAGTGTGTCAGCTGTACTAGTTTTGCTATGTCTTTGCCTTTCACTTTGAAAATGTTCAATTGGTATATCTAACCACAGCTACATTTAACATGTAATCTTATTCAATCTTTCTTAAAAAGTAAGATCATCTTACACTTTTCAACTGTGATTCCTTACTCTTCAGAGGATCACCTATTTTAGAATTATTATAGTTCTAGCATGTTTAATTTTTTTTAAATTTTTGAATTTAATCATCCTCCAATATGTTATAGCACAAATATGTTATAGCAGGTTAAGATGTTTAGTATTATTATATTATATATATAGTATTATTAAAAATTCTAGGAGTGGCACAGGTAATTAGTATTTCTGTCCATAATTATATCTAATATATCATCTTATCCAATCTAAAGCTATATATCTAATTAAGTTTTATTTTTTTATTTAATTTTTAAGAAATAGATTATTTTTCTTAAAAGTAACTTATTAATTTTTTTAAAACATAAAATTTTAAAAATATTTGTGTGCAAAAGCATCAGTTAATGGTTTGTTTATTTTGAAATCAATGGACCCAACTCCCATGTATATGAACTCCTGAAGCCAAATATTTAGATTGTGTTAAGATAGTTCTTTCCCAAAGCAACAAGCAAAGAATGATGCTTTGTGGTGGAAAGTTTTGGTTTTCTATAATGGCAAATCAATTTGGGGATACGTGCCTATCTTAATTAAATAAATTTTATATGTTATAATTAGGAAAGGTTTAAAGTATAAAGAAAAAAGTTAAAAATTAAAAAGAAATTTAGATGTAATCAGTATGAGTAATGCTACATGTACACCCCGAAGGGGTGTACATCCTACACCTCCACCCCTTTAATGGTGCCGATATTTTTTACGGGTCACATCAAGTGATCACTCATCACACCCCCACCCTTAGATGGGTGGGGGTGTGAGATGTACACCCCTTACGGGTGTACAAGTAGCATTTTCCAATCAGTATATCTATCCTATCTAGATCTGATATTTAATTTTATTAGATCTTTTTAAAAATATATCTAAATCTAAAATATAATCTTCTTAAATTATTTTTTAAAAAAATTCTCTTTGAAATTAATTAGATTGATTTTAAAATTTTACAAAATAGATTATTTTTCTTAAAATTAATTTATTATTTTTTTAAAAAATAGAATTTTAAAAATGTCTATGAGCAACGCAAGGATTAACTAATTTATTTTGAAATTAATAAATTCAAGAATATAGAAGCAAAGAATCTAAAACCCTGCATGTTTAAAGTAATTTAAATTATATTTTAATAGTGGGATCTTTATTTTTGCTAAGCTATCTCTTGTAACGATCCATCCCAATAAAATAATAATAATTCGTTGGACCCGAATCACTGGTTCAAAATGTTTAAGTCCAGTTATTGCAGCCCAATATTACCCGACGATGTGAGATTTGTCTCGCTAATCTCGTCATTCAGACCCTGGCATATTCTGTGACATTATCTCGTCATTCAGACCCTGACATATCCTGTCACATGGTCCTTCGAGACTCGTCGCACACTTTCGACTGCTGATTGGTTTGATACCAAATGTAATGATATCTCGTTAAGCCTAAACAACCCAAATGTAATGACCCATCTCACTAACAATAATATTTCGTTACACCTAAACTACCGGTCCAAAATATTTAAACCCGGTTATTATTATTTGTGTCAATAGTCTTTTATAAACTCAATCACTATTTCTGTCAATGGCCTTTTATAAACTCAATCCGATATAGAATTATTAGGGCGTGACATTTTTACAAATAATTAGGTTTTAAACTTTTTTTTATTATTTTTTTTTATAGAATATATTATTTTTCTTAAAATTGTTATTTTTTTAAAAAACAAAATTTTAAAAATATTTGTGTGCAATGCGCAGGTTAATAACTAATTTATTTTGAAATTGATCCATCATAGCATACTAAAGCAAAGAATCCCAACCCTGCCTCTTTAATTTGCTTTAAAAAAATCAAAACCTGCCTCTTTAATTAGCTTTAAAATTGGTTCCTTTTCAAAGCAACAAGCAAAGTATCAAACTTTAGAGCATAAGCTTCTCACTTCACCCGGCCACAAACCAAATTATTGATATATAACAATCGTTCTTACACCCATTTGGTATTTAAGTTCATCCAATATTATTTGATAAAATAAAGTTGGGGTATGTACTTTTGCCTTTTTATAAAATAGAGTTAGGTATATACTTCTGTGTTTTTCGGTGAGATCGCAAAAAATATTTCATCACACAATACGAAATCCATATTACGTATGAAAATAAATAAGTTATTTTTTTATCGTAGTTTCTCAGCTCACATAACGCAATCTTCCTGTAATTCTAAATGGAGCATAGCCTTAATACAATTATTATATTTTTTATAATTACAAAATATTTAAACTATTGAGTAAAGATTAAAAATAGAAAAAAAAAATAATGGTGCAATCAGCGTATCTATCTGCAACTAAATCTAATATAAAATATATGCAATCTTATTTAGAAAAATTATTCCTATAAATTATTAGGCTTTAAATTCTTGATAAGTTTTTATAAAATAAACTATTTTTTTTCAAAATTACTTTATAATTTTTGAAAAATAAAATTTTAAAAATATCAGTATGCAATGCATGGGTTAATGACTAGTTTACTTTCAAATTAATTGACCCAAGAATATAGAACCAGAGAATTCCCAATCTGATATCTTTAAATTGGTTTAACATAAGTTTGTTTTCAAAGCAGCAGGTAAATACAGGAAGCAAAATTGTTGAACATTACAATCTTGCTTATAACAATTTCATTATTTATAATGAAAAAATTTAAATAATTATTGAAAGAATTAAAATTTAGAAGAAAATTTAAGTATGCAGTCTGTTAGTAAATGTATAGCTGCTACATGTAATATGTAACCTTGTTAAATCTTATTTAAAAAAATTTATTTCTACAAATAATTAGTTTTTTAAATTTTTTAAAAAATTTATACAATAGATTATTCTTCTAACTTTAATTTATTATTTTTTAAAAAAAAAATTAAAAATATTCATGTGCAATGCACCAATTAACAACTTCTTTATTTTTATTTAGCAAGTAATCGGCATAATAATACAGAAGTAAAAAAGTCACAAACACTCCACCTATTTTTTGTTTTAAAATGGATTTTCTTCTAAAGTAGCAAGCAAAAAATCATATGACAAGCTAAATTGTCGACACATATGTCAATCTTATGTAAGACATATAGATTATTTATAATTTAAAAATTTTTAATATATATGAAAAGAAATTAAAATAGAAAAGAAATTTGGAAATGCAATCAGCAAATATGTAATCATATTCAATCTAATTTAAAAAAGTTATGTCTGCAAATAATTAAATTTTAATCTTTTTATAAATTTTTATATAAAAATATTTTTCTCAAAATTAATTTATTATTTAAAAATAAAAATTTAAAATATATGTGTGCAATGCATGGGTCAGCAACTAGTTTATTTTGAAATTAGTTGAAACAAGAATACAAATATGTGAATCCTAACACTACATCTTTAATTTGCGAGTCTAGCTACTAGACTATCAAAAGCACTGAACACTTAATACTATCAAATTTTCTGCCATTAGATTTACCTCTTTGACCATTTATATCTCTTAGATCATGCTATTTCACCAACCAACTACTAAACCTTAAGGGATCACTATCATCCTAATCACACATTCTTTCATCCAAAAGCCGAAAATCTGATAGTACCAATGACTTATTGCTATTAATAGTATAGTAGCTTAGTTTTTAATTTGCATAAAATATATAAGTTTCTTTTTACAGTGGCAAATAAAAAATCATATTTCTATAGCCATAGTTACTATTTTCGTCAAGTGGCCAGCTAAATTGTTGAGTAATAATACATTTTATACTAAAAGAGTTAAGAATAGAAAAGCTATTTCGATGTGCAATTAGTATATTTATTTATACTTCATCTTTAATTTTCTTTAAAATCCATTCCTTTCCTAACTAACAAGGAAAGAATCAAACTTTATTTCTCATACTTTCTTATAAATACATTGGAAGTCATTCGAGCCTCCTTGCTATTCTTTCTCCTTAACTAAAACTAATGGGATCTTTCTCCTTAACGTATGAATAGCAATTAAACGATTCAGTATGTTGAAAGCCATTTGGATATCTCTGCTGCTCCTTCTCCTTAACACATGAGTAGGCATTTAGCTATTTGGATCTCTCTGATGCTCTTTCTCCTTAACACATGAATATGAATTTAGCTATTTGGATCTCTTTGTTGTTCTTTCTCTTTAACACATGAGTATGGATTTAGCGATTCAGGTACGTACATATTCAATTTCTTTTATTATTTTTATTACTCATGTTTTGATTTTTGTATTTTTTTTGTTTTCATCAGATTTTTTTATTTCTTGCTATAATTGAGATTTAAGACTCATTTATTCAATAAGGATAACATAATTACACGATTAACAAAAGAGAAAAACTCCTAATAATATAAGAAAATTACTCAAATATAAAATCAGACTTAGAAGGAAGAAAATAATATTCTAATATAGTATACTTTGACACATAAAATGCATAATATATATTAGATTTCGTAAAGTGATGATCTTTTCTCGCTTTATTTTAGTGTTACTTGATATTCTTTTTTTTGTCTAATCCTCGTCACCATTTACTTGTTCTATCAAATCTACAAGTCTTAAAACCCAAATGTAAACCATGAGATATTATTTTTAAAAACTACGCATTTTCATGCATAAACTGTGTAGGGTTCTAGATTACATTTAATGCTTTTACATTTGAGT
The DNA here is from genome assembly GCA_029204045.2 of Tillandsia leiboldiana. Classification (NCBI taxonomy): domain Eukaryota; kingdom Viridiplantae; phylum Streptophyta; class Magnoliopsida; order Poales; family Bromeliaceae; genus Tillandsia; species Tillandsia leiboldiana. The sequence continues at coordinate 2,914,671 of CM055075.1, forward strand.
GTCAAGGCATCTATATTTGAGTTTTAGAAATGTTGGTTTATATAGCACACAATAGAATTTCACCCGTGAGGCTATCAATTTGTTTTTCATAGCTCTATTTTAAATATTGTGTGGCTATTAATGAAATTTTCGATGGATTTCATCTTCATGTTTATGCACAAATGTAAAATTTGAAATTAATAACCTATATAACATACATTATTCTGAAGTACTATCTTTGCCATAGTGTTGTGTCACTTGGTGCAATTTCAAAGTAAGAATTAACTGTATTAAAATTATATAATTTATATTAAATTTTAATAAAAATCTACATTGCGAATTTATTTTGTCCAATATTCATATTAAATTCTAATAAAACTCAACGTCCTAGATTTATTCTCCAAATCGTTCATTGGCAGTGACCACAACTGTGACACTCTAATAGTTTTATATCGGATGGAAATGAGATTGCTCGAGTAATAATAACTGTGCTTAAATATTTTGGACCGGTAGTTTAGTCCCAACGAGTTATTATTGCTAGTGGATCGGGTCGTTATATTTGGTATCAGAGCCAATCGCTAGCCAGAAGTGTGTGACGAGTCTTGTCTGAGCCAGGATCTGAAAGAAAAGATGACGAACTATGTCAGGATTCTGAATGACAAGGCTAGCAAGACAAGTCTCACATCGCCTAGTGATCTTGGGCTATGTGTGTGTTTGGGTTGACGAGTACGTCAAGCCTAAACGGCAGAGTTTATGACACTCCAATAATCACATATCAAATAAGAATGAGGTTATGATTGGATTTATAAGAGATTATGGATACGAGTAATAATAACTGGGCTTAAACATTTTGGGCCGGTGCTTTAGGCCCACCGAGTTATTATTGCTAGGGGGCCAGGTCGTTACAACACCTCCGAAATTCATAAAATTGATTTGACAATGTTGTTGTTATAATGTTTTAATTAAAATAACAAGTAAAAAATTATACTTTTGTGGCCAAACTTTCACAAAGTAACAAGTCAAGTTGTTGACGCATACCAATCTTATTTAGGACAAATAAATTACTTATAATTTTAAAAAAATTAAATTGTTATGAAAAGAGCTTAAAATAGGAAAGAAATTTGGTTATGTAATCCACATATCTATCTATAACTACATCAAATTAATATATAGTAATATCCAACCTTATTTAAAAAAGTAATGTCTAAAATAATTAGATTTTAATCTTTTTATAATTTTTTATAAAAAGATAATTTTCTGAAAATTAATTTATTAGTCAAAAAATAAAATTTTAAAATATTCATGTGCAATGCATGGTTCAGCAACTAGTTTATTTTGAAATTAATTAAAACAAGAATACAAATCAATGCATCCTAGCACTACATCTTTAATTTGTATTAAAATATATAAGTTCCTTTCTAAAGTTGCTAGTAATGAATCATATTTCAATAGTCGTAGTTATTTCTTTCGTTAAGTGGCGAACAAAATTATTGACATATATATATGGTAATCTTACTTATGGTAATGATATTATTTATAGTAAAAAAATATTTAATTAGTATATCTATCGTCAAAAGAGTTAAAAATATAAAAGAAACTTTGATGTGTAATTAGTATATCTATTTCTAGTCTTATCTTTAATTTTGTTTTAAATTATTTTCTTTTCGAAATGATAAGCAAAGAATCAAACTTCATTTCTCATACCTAGCTACTTATAAATATAGTGAAAGGCATTTGAACTTTTCTATTATTCTTTCATCTTAACAGGACGTTGAAAGTCATTTGGATTTCTCTGTTGCTCTTTCTCCTTAGCACATGAATAAGTATTTAGCTATTTTGGATCTCTCTGCTGCTCTTTCTCTTTAACACATGAATGAGGATTTAGCAATTCAGGTATGCACATATTTAATGTCTTATATTATTCTTGTTATTTATTTTTTATTTAACGAGGATTTAGCAATTCAGGATTTAGCAATTCAAATATATAAATATTTAATTTTTTATATTATTCTTATTACTTATCTCTTCATTTTTTTTTTTTCGGATTCTGTTATTTCTTACTTGTAATTAAGGTTTAAGACACTTATTTATTCAATAGGGATTAAGCCACTTAAATAACACAACTACACGAGAAATTAAAAAAGAACTCCTAATAATATAAGAAATATTAAATCAAGTTTAGAAGTAATGAAATGACGTTCTAATTAATATGGTATATGTTAACATATGGAATGCATAATATCAATTTATATTTAGAAAAGAGCAGATCTTTTCTCACTTTATTTTAGTTTTACTTGATATTCTGTTTTGCCTACTTATCATTACTATTTATTTGTTCTATCAATTTGTTTTTCGTAGCTCTATATTAATATTTTGTGCCTACTAATGAACAAATCTAAAATACATGTTAATTTAAAAATAATAATATAACTAATATATATTATTCTAAAATAGTGTTCTCACGGTAACGTTAGCAATTTCAAAGCTAGAATTTAGTGTGTTCAAATTATATAATTCATTCATATTAAATTTTATTCAAACTATACATTGCAAATTTATTTTGTCTAATTTTTAGATTAAATTCTAGCAAAATTCTACGATCTAGATTTATTTTTTAAATTTAAATTCTACTGCTTATATTAAATCGCAGACGAAACTTGAGAAACTGGACCTGGTAGCGTCCACAGCCCCCCAAAGTTTATAAAATTACTTTAATAAGTTTCTTGTTATAATCTTTTTAATTATAAAAACTAGATATGATATATTAACATTAATCAGGCCAAGATTATTTTTATTATTTGTTCGTTACTTATTTATACAGGAGATACTTTATCAATATATTTTTTCTTTTATTTTATAATGTTTATACAAACTAAATATAAAATCCTAAATCTTAACCAGAATAATTGATAGGATAAATTTTAAATTACCCCCTATGGTATAACTTATTTTTATTTTACCTCCATATGTTTCAAAAAGTATCATTTTATTTTTTTATGGTTTAGCTAATTTTCTCTTTGGTCCTTGTGGTTTAAAAAGTTGTCCTATGGTTTAGCACGTTTATAATCTTATCATTCTGGGATTTTTTTTAAAATTTTCAATTTGCCACAGTATCTAATATAAAATTTTTAGGTGAAAAAAAAATAAACCACGAAGAGGTAAAGCACAATTTTTTAAACAACGCGCGGACAAAATGAACTAATTAAATTCAAACTATTTTGTTATAACACATAGTATATTTGATTCATTTCTTATAGCACTAACTGTCTTATTCACTTAGAATTTTTTTTTTTTTTCCTCTTTGTTGATTCTTTTAAACTAGAAAGTTTGAAAACATAACTTAATACACAACACGATTAAAACTTGCAATCTTTTTAAATTTATTAATTTTAAAACTTATACAAATTTTTTATATATAAATTTTAAAAAATTTTATAGAAATTTTAAAATTTATACAAATTTAAAAATTAAAATTTTTGTACTCTCTTTTGCATATTTTTTGAGACAATTAAAATTTAAATTTTTAACTATATAAAATTTTTACATTTTATAAATTTTTAAATTTTTAACTTTAGATTTTAATAAATTTATAAATTTATAAATTTTTTAATAAATTAATTTTTTTATATATAAAAGCTAAATTTAAATAATATAAATTATAATTAAATTTCTTTTAAATAAATTTTTTTAAGAGCAATTTAGTCAATTAAAAAAATTTCTTTCTCTTTATTTTTTTTATTTAACATAATTTTTCTTAACTTTATCAAACTAAACATAATTTTTCTTATATTGGTACAACTCTAATACTCATCCAAATATAAAATTACATTAATTTCTGTTTATTTTTGAACTTATATTTATTTCTGGAATAAGTAATTCTAGTTTATATCCGATCTAGCTTATATCCGAACCAAACGCAACTATAGAGTTCATGAGTAGTGGGTCTTTATTCTTCAGTTTTTTTTTTTTGTTTAAAACATTATTACAATTTGTCAAATTATTTCGCATTATTTAAGAATAAAAGTATTTAAAACTTTTTAGCTCATATATGGAATGTTTAATACGGAACAAATAATTATATTGTTACCATAAATTCAATTCTGGTATTCTACTTTTAGATTAAATTAATAAATTATATTAAAACTCAATAGTTCAAATTTATTCGTCTCATAAATTAGTTATTCTAAATTTAAATTTTAGATTTTTTTTTATGTATTCAACTAAAAACTTATCCGTCTATAGTTTTGCACATTTTTTATTTTGTCATATTGTGGTTCACATAGTTACTAAATTGAAGCTGAAAATTAATTTCGGCATCAAAATACTTTTTCTTTCGTTTGGTTCGACGTTTTTATAAATTTAGAAAATTTTTAAAGTTTTTAGTTTTTGTTGTTTTTGGACGAAAACGAAAACTAAAATTGCATTTTTTTTTCGTTTATTATTATTTTTATTAAATTAATCAAATAAATATATTTTTTTCTTTCAATAAAAAAAATCAATAAAAAATTATTTATTTTATTTTTTTCCTACAAATCAATCGTTATAAAATGTAAAAAAAATAAAAATGATTTATTTTAAAAAAATTGAGTATAATTAAACCCCCCTGAATCACAAAGTAGTGACATGAAATTTACCCCAAATTAATGAAAAGGGGGTCACCGATGCTACATTTTTTATCTGAATAAATCATAAAAGTGTTATGTAGGTGTCTGATGATCACGATTACTGATGATGGTGTATTTAACTCTATCCAGTCTTATTATCATTAATTGTGGAGCTAAAGCTAAAAGCTAAAAGGTAGCAGAGAGAGCATCATCATTAATTACTTATTATGAAAATGATGACCAAATTTATTCTTCATTCGCTCAATCAATGCTCTCACCATCACCATCATACATGGATTCACCATTAATACCTACCTACCAACTACCATCATCGCCATGACTAGTAGTTTCGATGTATTCTACTCCTACGAGATGGCAAAGGATTATGTGCTTGAATGGATACTCTCTCCGGTGTCTAACCAGAAGAAGATGTACGTGGAGGCATGGAAGGGAGTTGGGGCAACCACTTTACTCCGAGAGGTGGCGGAAGAGGTCGAGTCGAAGAAGAAGAAGAGCATATTTGACACGGTGATCAAGGTGGTGCGGCCCCCACCATTTCAGAACCCCAGGGAGATCCAGAGGGCGGTGGCGAAGCGGCTCAATCTACCTCCTTCGGTGATGGACATATTGGACAAACAAGACGAAGACGACGACTTTAGAGGTGTGGAATTCAGCTCAAGACGCCTGCTTTCGAAGGTCGCAACGGAGACCTACAGAGCTGTGGAGGGTCGTAGAGTGCTGCTCGTCCTTTGCAATAATGTTGTGAATGGCAAATTAGTTGACCCGATTGAGTTGGGTATTCCTATTGTCAAGTGGATCCCCAATGCGGTCTTGTGGACCTCTGGGATGAAAATTAGCAGCGAAGCCGCGTCAGCAAGTGCGGATCTGAGTCTAAGGATTCAACCAAGAAACAAAGCTCAGGCACTCTATCTTGTGCACAAGGAGGCCGCCGAGATTGTCCGTTACATTGAAGAGAGCAGCGGTGGGAGCTTGCGGACCACCCCGCAATTAGTCCTCCACTGCTTTTGGTATTGCCTGCTGTTCTGCAGAGCGTTTATCCGATCAGAACTACTCGATGATCGGTCGTTTGAAGCTGTCGTCAATTATTTTGTGTGTGAGGGAATTTTACAAGGGGATGCGGCTTGGGAGATTGGAAAAGCACTAGCTCCGCTGATTGGACCAATAATAAAATATCAACTGCAATATTGGCAGAAAACCTTTCCCACTTGGACGTCGAGCGATTCTCAGTTGTTTACACAATATTATTGGGAGGGAACTTTATCCACTTCGACGCTGAGTGTGTCTGAGTTGTTGCCCCCGAAAACTTTGTTGATCGACTCTATCACACATGAAGATTGGGTAAAGTTGTCATCGTCATCGGAGGAAGAGAGTTACCGTTGGATCTCAGTATGCTCTCCTCAAAATAATAATCCAGAGGCATGGGATTTCTCCAAAGTATATGGCAGTTCAGATATGTCTAAAGTTTCATCCTTCTTTGGGCATTTTGAGAAAACACAAGAAGTTGATCTACCAGACGGCTTCTTCGACCATTTCAGCAACATTCGAGTGCTAGACCTTCTCGGCTGCATAGTAAGTCCTATAAATTCCTCATTCCTTCGTCTTCGCAACTTGAGAATGCTTAGGCTGGAGCGGTGTAAAGTGATTACCGAGCAATGTTCTGTTGATCCATCCTCTCTCTCGTCAGCACAAGACGAAAAACGAGAACAACAAGCAATATTTTTTGATAGCTTATGGGTCTTGAATTTATACAACTCAGATGCCGATACGTTTCTTTTAGCAGGCAAAGCCTTTGAGCTCATGCCTAACCTCCTAGAGCTCGATCTCGAAGAACAAATCAACACTAAATTTCTAAACTTCAATCTCCCTGCAACAATTGAAACAATCAGCCTACAAAGTTGCCCATCACTTGAAGAGGTGGAGTTAGTCGACCCTAGTACAGCAGCTCCTTTGCCCAACCTCAAGTCCTTCCACCTTAGCCACTCTAAGCTGATCGCCAAGCTCTCCCTACAAGGATGCCGTAAGTTGGAGAACGTAGACCTACAGGAATTAACAGTGCTCAAGGTGCTCAATCTTTCATGCACGGCAATAAAAATGGTGGATATCACCAAACTCCCACAATTGAAGGAATTATTTCTCCTCGGATGTCAGCAACTCCATAGAGTAGTCTGTCTTCAGAAAGGACCAAAACTAGATGTGTTTTACTTGGATAACTACAACAGCGGCAATGCTTGCGACGTCGATCATTGCCTTGATTCCTTTCGAAATCAAAACTTACCTGATTTAACCAAGGGAACTAATGATGCTGATCAAAGATTATTCCAAGATCATGTGGTCGTGAGGGATGTTAGGATCTTCCGGACAATATATAATGCCTTTCCTGATTTAAGAAGAGCAGGAGCCCTCAGCCATATCCATGTTAAGAGTTCTTCAACTACTAAGAAAGGCATTAATATTGGTACTACCACCAAATCGAATGCTACTATAACATCGGCATTATGTTATGCAGATGTTTTAAACACTCTGACAGATCATCATCCGTCGCCACCTACTATGCCCCTAAATAATCACATAGAGGTTGATGGAGGTGACAATTCCCGAATAGTAGAGGAATATCTATTTAGATGTATAATGGAATTTGCTAATTCTTTATTTGTTCACAACAGCACATCTAATTTTACCAAGGTCGTTGACTTCACATATCTCAAATGTCTGCGCATTGAGAGGTGCCCTGATTTGGAGTTTTTCTTCCATGGTTGGAATGTGAATTTTTCTTTGGAGAGCATATGGCTCAGCCAACTTCCGAAACTCAAAGCTTTACATGAAGAAGGAAGCATTAGGACTGTGCAACTGAAGCATATTTACTTGGAGTTTTGCGCGAGGCTAGGATATGTACTTCCCACAAAGGGGCTAGACAACTTGGAAATAATCAACATCCGTTATTGTAACGATCTAGAGACAATTTTCAAAGACAACTACAACAACGCTCCAATTCTACTTCCGAAACTGAGGTCCATCCATTTACAGGAGCTTCCGAAGCTACAACACATATACAAGCTTAATAACATTCGTGCTCCATCGCTGGAAGAGCTCAAGATTAGGGGGTGTTTCAATCTCAGAAAACTTCCTCTTTTCGGCACGTCGGACGCTCGTTCAATAAAGACGGTGAAGATTAGCTGCGAGAAGGATTGGTGGGATAAGCTACAATGGGATGGGTTAGAATCCAACAACCACGCTTCTCTCTTCAACCCCAAACATTGTCCTTATTATAAGAAGCCTATGAAAGCTAGATGGTTATGAAGCACAGCTCTGCTCCAATGTTCATAAGCAAGGTGAACCATCTCTCTCTCTCTCTCTCTTAATATAAATTATGCATTTGTGTGTGCGCACACGCATGTGTCTATATGTACTGATATTTGCCAAGGTCTTCATATGCTTTTGAGAAATACATAGTGCAGCATGTCCTTTATTTCCTAATTATAGGTGTGAGCTTGTCTACGTGTGTAAAACTATTAATATGCATTTGATTCCTTGAGATTTGAGTATGTAATAGAGAATTGTCTATGTGTGTATTTGACTCTTTGATTACGACAAGGATATATAGCATGTTTTAATTCATTTTTCTTATCTTATTTTATACCCTCAATCACATGTTGTTTGCTCCGTTGTGTGAATTAATTCTACTTGCATTAATTTCTATGTAAAATAAGAGATAAAATTATACAAAAAAATTAATTTAGTGAAGGTTGTCTAATACTTTTGCATGTTTATTTAAGTCTTCCTTTAATAGCTTGATAGATGTGAATTGAATTGGTAAAATTTACATACTTTGTGAAAAAAATTTCCTAAATCAATCTGCTTTGCTTCTAGAGAGCTCCAAATATATTAATAAATAAAACAATTTAAGTACTTTCGAAGTAAAAAATAAAAGATTTAAATATTCTTTATTTAATAAGTAATTTTTTAAAGGTCTTGCTTAAAGCATTTTTTATTAGTGTAATTTTTGGGCAAAACTTGTTTAGTAATTTTTTTTGACATTTTATGAATTTCTTAGAATTGATGTGATTTTGTTGTTTTTTTTTTTTATAACGAGAATGGAACGGATGACTCCGCTTATTGGTGTTTGGTATATAGGAGTGCTATTCTAACTCTAATTTTCTGGTGGAATGAAAATCTTTCTTCATGCTTTTTCCAATCTAGTTTAGAAGGCCAAATTTAAAATATTGTATTCAAATAGAATGGGAACTAGTTTGAAAATATCCAAACTCTATTATATTTTGTATTGTACATTTAATTTTAAAATTAACTTAAATTCTAAAATATATATTGAATATAAGTTTATTTTTTTTTATTTTGATTTTGAATAAAATATTTTGATTTAAACCTAAATTAATTTAAATGCAATCACACTTGAATTAGATCTATGAATTTAAAATTTGAGTTCAAATTAATGAACTTTTTAGTTCAACTTGTGCTCAGATTTAAATTCAATTTTTTATATAACTTATAAATTTTAACGGTGGATTCAAATTGCTAACAATAAAATTTACAATTTTAGTTCGATAATAACGCAAAATTAATTTTCTTACTACATATAATTTTAATTCTGAAATTTGGTTCACAAATGAATTTGAATTAGATTTCAATTTTTATTTAACCTTTAATTGCATGCTAATTGCTATTTAATTTTAAGTTGCCATTTTGAATTTGAATTCAACATCAAGTTTTATGTTATGAATTTAAGTTTGTGTTGAAATTTTAAATTAAAATTCTAGATTCAAATTGGAATTGGAGTCCTAATTTTATGTTTGAATTATAATTAAAAATGTAAAGGAAAATTTTACATACCCCATGTGGTTTATAGCTTTTTCTCTTTAATATAATTAATGTGGTTTTATAAGTATCAAAATTTAACCACTCTATGGCTAATATTTTTAATTTACGTTAGCACCCTTATTCTTATGGTAAAATTATTATGTGCCATGCACATATATTGGAAATATTCCATTGAGATTGATAAAAAAAATGCATGAAATCTGTTAGGGCTTAATTATGATTATTTTTAAAAAAATTATTATTGATTTACGGTGCATGAACGCATAGATACACCGGGTTCATCCAACTGCTTCCTACTTCATTAGTCCATTTCTGGCTCCCTCTTTCTTAGTCCCAGTACTTCCCAAATCTAATTAAAGAAAAGAAGAAAAGGATATAATAAATATCGGTCCCAACTCTAAATAATTAAATTAATAAAATAATTGAACTTCAAAAAAAAAAAAAAAAAAAAAAAAAAAAAAAAAAAAAAAAAAAAAAAAAAAAAAACTACTAGAAAAATCTAAAAATCAATATAATATATTAATATCTTGTTAAGATGCTCCAACCTTAATTTACTATGCAGTATTATTAAAATACTTATGATATACAAATAAGTGTTCAATGAATATTAACGAGGAGATGATGAACGAAATTGAAAAAAGAAAAAACAATAAGAAAAATAATATATATGGATAATTGTGTGGAAAAAATTTAAAAAAATATATTCAAAACACAAAAAGCGCATATGCAATTTGGAAGCAAAAGTATATTTAAAAATATGCAAAGAGAGAGAGAGCTAGTGAGACAAGTCAGGAGACCAAGCTAAAAAAAAATACAAAAAAATACTGTTTATAATTAAATTTTATTTAGATTAAAATTAATATTTAAATTTATCAAAGATAAATTACTTTAGATTTAAATATTAATTAAAATAAAATTACTAATTATATTAAAATTAAGTATGTTCTAATCTAGTTGATGCATTATATATAATATATTATACATTCAAGTTTAAAGTTTTGAGGAGTATGCTTTTGGGGTTGTATGGAGAGCTAAGACCGGTTGCATATTCCTAGTGCACGGGTGTATGTGAGATAAAAATAAAAAAATATTTTTATATATTATAGAAAATGAAAGAAGGATGAGATAGATTAAAAAAAAAAAACGCTCGAGTTGAAATTATTCTATTATAGAAAAGGAGTGTGCGTAATTATTTTTTTAATTAATAAATTTTATTTCACTTATATTTTATATTTTGATTTTTTTTTTTTTTTTTGTGATTTTATTGGTTTCAGTCTCTTTTGAGGGAACGAATTTATGATAAAAATTTGATTTTATGTTTTCGTTGCGTGAAAATTCGATTTCAAGTTTTCGTTGCGGAATTTTAACATCATATCGTATCAAAATAGATTGTGAATTTACAAAATCTGATACCGAAACGAATATCAGATTTTCAATAAATATAATAAAGTAGGTTTAATGGTCGTAAAATAGTAAAAATATAATTAAGTAGAGAAAAGAGTACACACTCTTTCTCTTATGGGTACTATATTTTTTACATAATTTTTTTTTTTTTGCATACAAAATAATTTTGTTATGTAATGGTAGTAAGATTGACACGTAAATAATGGTTTTTTTTTTTTTTTTTTTTTTCAACCGGAGTTTGGCATATGAAAGAGATTACTAGTTATATGACGCGGTGGACCGAGTCAATGCAAGTTTCTTCAGGCAAGGGTGCTTATGGACCGGGTTCATGCAACAATTTCCCCGATGCCAACAATTTCCACTTCCACTGGTCCGCCGATTCTGTCTCCTTATTACTCTTTAACTCTTTTAAGTTCGTCTCTCTCTCATTCTTGATCCATGCAACGTGTTCGAAGAAATGCCCCAATATCCTTCTCCTCCCCCACCACCTCCCTCCTCCCCCAAAACCCTAACCCTAGACGCCACCCTCGACCACGACCTCCCCTCGCGCATAGCCGAGCTCGTCCTCCGCCACGCCCATGGCGACGACCCCCGCTCCCTCGCCCTCGCCCTCTCCAACCTCTCCCCCTTCCCTTTCCCCGCCTCCCTCGCCGACGCCGTCCTCAAGCGCCTCTGGGACCACGCCCCCCGCGCCCTCCTTTTCTTCCGCTCCCTCCTCCACCTCTCCCGTCGCCATGACCACGGCCATGGACATCGCCACCTCGCTCCCTCCGCCTCCACCTTCGACCTCGCCCTCGACCTCGCCGCGCGCCTCCGCGACCGCGGTCGAGTCCACTCGCTCCTCCTCCTCCGCCGCCGCCTCCTCCCCCGCCTCGCCCCCTCCCTCCGCACCTTCTCCCTCCTCGCCGAGCGCCTCGTCCTCTCCGGTAAGCCCGATCGCGCCGTTCGCCTCTTCCTCTCCTCCCCCTCCTCTCTCCACACCCCCCGCACCTTCAACTCCCTCCTCGACGCCCTCTCCAAATCCCGCCGCGTCCACAAGGCTACCTCCCTCTTCAAAACCCTAAAGCACCGCTTCCCCCCCGACGCCGCCACCTACAACATCCTCGCTGAGGGCTGGTGCCGCCTCAAGCGTACCTCCCAAGCCCTAGACCTCCTCCGTGACATGGTCGCCTCCGGAGTCGCCCCCACGAAGACCACTTACAACATCCTCCTCCACGGCCTATTCGGCGCGCGCCAAACCCGCCAAGCCCTCGACTTCTTTGCCCAGATGAAGCGGCGGTCGAAAACGGACCCGGTTTGCGCCCCCGACGTGGTCTCCTACACCACCGTGCTCCACGCATTAGGGCTCAGCGGCGAAATTTCGAGGGCCCGAGAGGTGTTCGACGAAATGCCGCAACGAGGCGTCCTCCCCAACATCGCCACATACAACGCCCTCATCCAGGTAATATGCAAAAAGGGTACTGTAGACGACGCCCTTGCGGTGTTCGACGAAATGCTCAGTAGAGGTTACACCCCTAATTCGACCACGTATAATGTTATTATACGAGGACTCTGCCACGTGGCGGAGTTCGACTGGGCGCTAGTGTTTGTGGACCAGATGCGGCACAACGGGTGCGGGCCCAACGTGCAGACGTATAATATTATCATGCGGTGCTACTTCGATGAGGGGGAGATTGAGAAGGGGCTGGAGATGTTTGACAAAATGGGCGTTAGAGGCACGTGCTTGCCGAATTTGGATACGTATAATGTAATTATAAGTGCGATGTTTGTGAGGAAGAAGGCCGAGGACATGGTGGTGGCTGGGAAAATGGTGAGGGAGATGGTGGAGAGAGGGTTTTTGCCGCGGAGGTTTATGTTTAATAAGGTGGTTAATAGGTTGTTGGTTACGGAGAATCAGGAGTTTGCAAGGGAGTTGTTGCGGTTGCAGGATAAATGCGGACGTTTGCGGAGGGAGATCAGGATATGAGTGTGATTTGGTTTATTATGGTGAAGGGCCTATGGAGAAAGTACTGTTTGAATAGAGCTGGTTGAAAATATCTAATAATAAAGTACGTAATCGGTTGATAGGGATGGGTAATCAGGAGTATGCGAGTAAGTTGTTTCTGTTTAGAGGATAGTTGCAAACGTTTGCAGAGGGGAGACGAGGTTACAAATGTGGTTGGTTTACAAGGATGGAGAGCTTACAGAGAAAGTATTGTTTGAGTAAAACTATTTGAAAGAACGTTAATAAACAATGATATGTATAGGATAATTGTTGGAGCAATGTTTGTGAGGAATAGGAGGCAGGACATGGTGGTGGCTGGGAAAATGGTGAGGGGGATGGTGGAGAGGGCTTGTTGCTGAGGAGCTTTATGCTTAATAAAATGGTTAATGGATTATTATTGATAGAAAATCAAGAGCTTAGGAGGGAGTTGTTGTGGTTGCAAGATAGGTGCAAACATTTGCGGAGGGAGATCAGGATATGAATATGGAAGGCTTAGTAGGATGAAGAACATATGGAAAGTGTATTGAAGAAAGTACTATTTAAGTAGAGCTATTTAAAAAGGCAATAATGCATTATTTATTAGAATCTTGTGAACAAGTTTCTGCAGCGGAAGCTTCATCAGTAGAGCTTCAGTTTTGAGTAGAAAGCTCATCCAGCTACTTAACGACAATGGAAACATCAAATTCTTTATCCAATGATGCTGAAAGTTGGGTGAGTACTCCAGAGTGAGTTATTGATGTTGCGGAACAAAAGCGGACCCCTGCGTAGGGAGATTAGGATTTCATTTGGAATTAACATTATGGAGCAAAGTGCTGTCCTGCTCGAAGAAGCTATAATAAATAGATGCTTTGTTAGGGTCCTTTGAATAGTCACCTGCTGTAATTTCAGATTGAAGTTTCAGTTTTGACTAAAAGTTAGATTCTGCTTCTTACCACAACAAAAGCTTCAAATGGCTACATGGAAAAGCTTGGTCAAACAGGTATTTAACTTCTTTCGTTTTTTTTTGTGGTCAATGAAACTATGATTGATTATTTTTTATTCACAAAATGATGTAAATATAGAAATAGTGACCTTTTTAAACATGTACATTTGTAAATTCCATGAGAAGCTCGAGGGGATGCAGATAAAAGCTAGAATAAGCCCATGGTTGTAAAATTTCTGTGTTTTTGACAACAAAAATATATTGGAAACAATGGTAATTTACTTGAACATAAATGTTACTGTACTGTTATTTCTTATGCTTTTTTGTTGGCTTTACTTTGGCCTTGGATTATTGATAATTAAGCTACTGAGAGAGAATGTGGTGAACTCTATCACTACCCAGACAACAATTGTTGTTTTTTTGCATTTATATTGCTCGACAATTTGTATGCTAATTATCTTGCACTACAGTTGGTGATTCAATTACCTCCGTTCATTAATATCTTTTGCACTGTTTAGTTTAGCACCAATTTAAGATAGAATTCAAAGAACTCTTGACAAGAATTCTGTTGAATTTACTAAATAAATTCTTGGTTTGGAATAATTTTATACTGAATTCTCTTTTATTTTCATGTGGTTATCTTTTGTTTTATTCTATGCAAAAGAAAATATAACTATTTTAAAAGTGTTATTTCGGAATAATTGATCATATCATCATTTTAGAAAATAAATTCACGCCAAATCTGACTATAAAGTTCATTTATGTTATGAAAAATCCCATCAAATCTCTTCGAATCAATTGAAATTCTATTAACTTGTACCAAGCAAAGATTTGCACTACAAAAAAAATTGTTGAAAATCCCAAACAGGCCCCTACCAAAGTCAGATTACACTGATGGATCACGCAACATGCCTATAAATTATTTTATCATAACAAAGTGCAGGAGAGATTTTACTGCTCCTCTTGAACAAAGAATAACAAACTAGAGTAATTAAAGTCTTAATAAGAAGGTTCACAAGATTCTACTATAAAATAAAGATTAAAAAAAAAAAAAAAAAAAAAAAAAAAAAAAAAAATCTTTCAAAACAGTCTTCAAGTAAAACGAATCACGAGGTATAATTACTGAACACCAGAAACATCCTCAGCCAACTGGAAGCAAAGGTTTTTTCTCAAAACTTAAAAGGGCTGCTTTTCTTGATTATCGATAAAAAGTAATTAAATGAGAGAGAAAGAAAGGAAGCCCTTCATCTACTGCTTTTAGTTCCCACTGGGAAAAAGAAGATCGGGATGCAATATTCATCGTTAACTCTCGATGACGATTTGGTGGATTCTAGCGGTGATGTCCAGATCCTCCGATCTCACCACGAGCTTCATCGCGACCTCCTTGGGCCCGCTAATCCCGAAAGACAGCCTTGCCAGGATTTTTGCGTTGCCGATGTAGACACCGGACAGAAGGCAAGTGTGGGACCTCGAATTGCTAGGCACCGCTTCAGTTCCCTGCACCATTAAACCGTGTTTCTAAAGTACCAGATTAAAACTTAAAATGGCTTCTACGTGAAATTTGATTATTATCAGAACTTGAGAGATCACCCTCCACATAATAACCTCATTGTTTAAAGTGCAATCCTTTATTGTCCTGCCGATACTTTTCTGGTTCCTCTTAGGTCCTACTTTACAAATCACTGTAACTACTCATTAAACCACTTTAAACTAACAGAGTCAATAAAATTAGATAATTTAAATCTTTATTTACAGAGGTGTTTTTCTGAGTCGTGTGAATGTTGTGCCTAATTTATTTTTGTAGTTAACAAGAGGTCCTGTTAGGGAGAACCATAACAGCAGCTACACGTCCGAAGTGTTACACTTGGAACAACCAAAAGACACAGTGAATTTAAGCTTACACCACTATAAATTTCCCCTAGTTGATTATTTAGTAAACATTTGATAAAATCTGCATAAAAGATTGATGAAGTTGCATGGATAATATGAATTGTATTTGAGATGTTAAATAGCAACAAACATAGAAAAGATTACTTTATCTCTATTTAGAAAACAAAAATCCCAAAATGGTAGCTAGAAGTACAATGGCATAGGCAGGGACGAAGCTATGTTAAGGCCCAAAGGGGCCATGGCCCCCCCCCCCCCCCCCCCCCCGCCCAAAGGGGCCATGGCCCCCCCCCCCCCCCCCCCCCCCCCCCCCCCAACTTTTTAATATTACTTATTAGTCCTAAGTACTAATTTAATAAAAAAAATTTAGATAGCCATGGCCCCCCTCAGCTTTTTAATATTTGCTTAATTTATTTTTGGTGCCAATATATATAGATTTTTTCTTCTTTATATATATTTTAAATAAGTCAAAATATATTAAGAGTCGGATACTTATAAGGTATTTTGAAATACATCCCTTAACTCCAAATTTTTTTTTTTTTTTATTTCTGCCTAGTGAGCTATTTTATTTAACAAAATAAAATATTATATTAAATTTAATAACTATTTGATCTAATAATCATTAAATATTATAATTTTATTTATTAAAAATACTAAGAAATGGATCAATCGCTAACTGAATTACTATTAGATTTAATATAATTTATAGTTATTTAAATATAATAATATAAATAAAATAATTAAAATTAAATATCTGTAATTAAAAATTAATTTTAATATTTTTACATTAATTATTAAATTAATAATTTTTTTAAAAAAAAATTGATTAGATAAAATTATATTTATCTGCTAAAATTTTTATTTACATATATTTTGGCCCCCCTCATGATTAAATTCTGGCTTCGTCCCTGGGCATAGGCAATTGACTACATAAAAAGCCTACTGACCTCGCATGGTTGCATGCCAAGAATGTTGATGACGGCACTCACGGCCTCGGCCAGGCTCTCTCTTACGCCAAGCTCGTACTCATCGACTTGCTCGTTTTCTGGGCCCATGCTGTCCCAAGCATTCTTGAAGTTGGCCACTGGCACCTTCCGCATGTAATCTCCTGGGACGATCTCGAGGTCCTCTAGCTGGTACTCGTCTTCGATGCCTTCGTCCTCAGCTTCTCCCGTATATTGATCAACCTGAAAGCACGAAATCATGATAGTTAAAATGATCATGCAAATGGTTTATAAATTTAGTAAATAAAAGTTGCTATATTTTGTGGATATGACAAACGTCTATAATGTAAATAAAAAGAAATCCAAACATGTTGCTGCCCTCATATTACAGTAGTCTTGAATCTGGTTTAGAGATCCTTGAACTATCTCAATATGTATGGATGGATTATGCTCATCATATAGAGAGGATGAAGCTGATCTGTAAAATAGATATTGCAAGTACCTAAGACTTGATATTGTTGGATTATGTAAAATCATGTTTCGAGTCCATATGGATTTGATCCAATCTTGTTCCTAAAAATTAGGGATGATTTAGGAATATCTTAAAGATAATTCTTAAGATAATATGGACGACGACTAGAAGTGATTTAAAAACTCGGATGGACGGTGGAGATCGTTTCCTATTAGAATTAGGTTTTTAGAGTTATATTAACTCTTGCGATTCATCTTTTATTTTTTAGGGCTTCATTGAAAAATCCTAATTGAGAGGAAAAACGTGGAGAGCCTCCGTGAGAGAGTTTTTTGTAATCCAATTTTACTCCTTGTACTTTTGTGCCGTGGATTAATCGAATAATGCATTGAGGTGGTCTTGCCCGTGGACGTAGGTTGACGCATTGTTGGCCGAACCACGTAATTCTCGTGTCCTTCCATTCCCTTATTTGTTTTATTTCTTTTGTTATTCTCGTGCTTGTTTTCTACAATCGTTTTCGCCTACTTTTATCTACGAAAGATTCTGTTTCCGCTGCGCTCGTGTGCTGTGTGGGTTGAGGTGTGCTCGGTAACCCCACGGCCGGTCCCCCTTCAATTGGTATCGGAGCGTTTGGTTATTCGTAGTTCGTTGACGGTGAAACGATGGCGGAAAAAGTTTCAGTGGCAAAGTATGAGATTTCTCGATTTGATGGAGCGAACTTTGCGTTGTGGAAACTGAAGATGCAAGCAGTTTTGATTAAAGATGCTTGTGAGATCGCCCTGCAAGGAATAGAGAATTGATGAAGAAAAAAAGGCAAGTATTTTACTTTGCTCGATGCCGAAAATTTGGGATAATTTGATTATGAACTTGAGCCATATTGAAACCCTTAAGATGGAGTCGGTTGTTGCATCATTACTTACCGAGGAGATGAGGCGGAAGTCTAGCCAAGGAAGTTCTTCGGGGGAGGCTATGATAGCACGAGGAAGACTTTTCGAGAGGGAGTATGGTGATCGAGGAAAGTCGAGATCAAAATCCAAGGGCAAAAAGAAAGTAAAGTGCTGGAATTGTGGAAAGTTGGGGCACGTGAAGAAAGATTGTCCGGTTAAAGGAGTTGATGGTAAATCCGATTCAAATAATTTTTAAGGTAATATAGCCGAAGCGGATGCTAAGTCGGTTAGTTCGGAAGACGGAGATGCGTTAGTCGCATTGGATAGATCCGAGCTTATTTATCATTGGATCTTGGATTCGGGGGCGTCATTCCACATGACTCCCTATAGGGAGTGGTTTCATTCTTATAAGTCACGGGATTGTGGAGTTATCTATTTGGGTGACAACACGGCATGTCCGGTGGTTGGAGTGGGAGACGTTCAGATCAAGATGTTTGATGGTGTTATTCGGACAGTTTCTAATGTTCGACATGTTCCTGCACTTCGAAAAAGTCTTCTATCACTTGGAAAATTTTGCAAACAAGGGTTTAAATTCATCGGCGAGAAAGATCACTTGAAGGTATGCCAAGGCTGTTTGGTGTTGATGAAAGGAGAGCAAGTAGGTGGCCTTTATAGATTAGTGGGCGAGACTCAAGTGGGAGAAGCGGTTGTTGCAAGCGCAAAGGTGGAGTCTTCAACGGTGTGGCATCGCCGTTTAGGACACATGAGTGAGCGCGGATTGCAGGTATTATCCAACCGTGAACTTCTTTCAGGTAACAAGTCCGCGCCATTAGATTTTTGTGAAGATTGCATCTACGGGAAGCAACGAAGGTTGTCTTTTTCTCTATCACATCAAAGAAGTAAGAAACATCTCGAGTTGATTCATTCGGATACTTGGGAGTCGCCCGATACTTCGTTGGGCGGATGTTCTTACTTTGTTTCATTTATTGATGATTACTCTCGGAAGGCTTGGGTGTATATTCTAAAGCGAAAGTCCGATGTGTTTGAGACTTTTAAGAAGTTCAAAACTCTTGTGGAGAATGAAAAGTATTTAAAAATTAAGTGCCTACGTTCTGATAACGGAGGGGAGTATTGTTCAAGAGAATTTGATGAGTTTTGTATTGAGCATGGAATTAAGCGGCATCTCACGGTACCCGGTACACCGCAACAAAACGGTGTAGCGGAGAGGTTAAATAGAACACTCATGGAGAGGGCCCGTAGCATGTTGAGTACTTCAAAACTCAACAAGAGATTTTGGGCGGAAGCCGTGAGCACGGCTTGTTATTTGATTAATCGAGCGCCGACAAAATCACTTGGTTTGGAAATTCCTGAAGAAGTCTGGAGCGGCAAGTCCGTTGATTACTCCTATCTTCGTGTCTTTGGGTGTGATGCTTATGCGTGGATACCGAAGGAGAAAAGGTCAAAATTGGATAAGAACTCTCGGAGGTGTACATTTCTTGGCTATGCGAAAGGTGTTAAGGGGTATCGATTGTGGGACCCTACTACCCACAAAATAGTCATAAGTCGTGACGTTATCTTCAATGAAGGGTCCTTTCAAGGCACCAAGGAAAAGGAAGATGATGATGCTATGATTCCAATTGAGCTCTTTGAAGCGCGCGATGAGGTGCAAGTTGAGCAAGCACAACAGGATGATGAAGTGGTTGATGATGAACCTGACTTGGAATCTCCGCAATCATCCGAAGATACAAATTCACCGGTAGAGTCGCCAGCGGATTCCGGGCGTCCTAGTAGAGTTATTAGACCTCCTGCGAGGTATAATGACTATATTACTTCATTTATTCCTTCTGCAAACCATATTAGTGCATATGTTGCTTTAGCGGAAGAAGATGAGCCGACTTCGTATAAGGAGGCTTGTGAGTCGACTGACGCTGGGAAGTGGCAATGCGCGATGGAGGAGGAGATGGAGTCAATTTGGAAGAACAAGACTTGGGAACTTGTTGATTTGCCGAAGGGAAGGAACGCGATTGGATGTCGGTGGGTATTTAAGGTGAAAAAGGATACAGATGGTAATGTGGAGAGGTTCAAGGCAAGATTGGTGGTGAAGGGATATGCTCAGAAGCCGGGAATCGATTTTGATGAGATCTTCTCACCGGTGGTTCGTCTTACCACTATTCGGGTTGTTTTGGCGATCGCAGCGGTCATGGATTTGGAGCTCGAGCAGATGGATGTAAAAACAGCATTCTTGCATGGTGACCTGGAGGAGGAGATATATATGTCGCAACCGGAAGGCTTTGTCGAAAAAGGTAAGGAGTATTTGGTTTGTCGGTTGAACAAATCATTGTACGGCTTGAAACAGGCGCCAAGGTGTTGGTACAAGCGATTTGATTCCTTCATTATAAGTTTGGGTTTTGATAGGCTTTAAGCGGATCATTGTGCATATTTCTGCGATTATAATGACGGGAGCTTTTGTATTTTGTTATTATATGTCGACGACATGGTGGTCGCCGGAAATAACAAGGGCCAAATATCTATCTTGAAGACTCAGTTAGCCGGTGAGTTCGATATGAAGGACTTAGGAACTGTGAATCAAATACTCGGGATGAAGGTATTACGGGAGAGAAAGAATAGGAAAGTTTGGCTTTCACATAAGAGTTATGTGGAGAAGGTTCTGCGGCGCTTCAACTTGCAGAACGCAAAGCCAGTTTCTACCCCGTTTCCTATTCATTTAAAATTGTCGGCCGATCAATCACCGGGTACGGAAGCAGAAAAGACCGACATGGCTCGGGTACCATATTCATCGGCAGTAGGGAGCCTTATGTTTGCCATGGTGTGCACGAGACCCGACATTGCTCAAGCAGTGGGAGTAGTGAGTCGGTATATGGCGAATTCAGGTTGTGAACATTAGAATGCAGTGAAGTAGATTCTCAGATATTTGAGAGGTACTGCGAATTTCTCATTCTGTTATGGTTCTACGGGTTTGGAGTGCGTCGGATATGTGGATGCAGATTTCGCAGGAGATAAAGACAGAAGAAAGTCTACCACGGGTTATGTTTTCTCCATTGGCGGTGGTGTTATTAGCTGGGAGTCGAAGCTTCAGTCGGTAGTTGCTTTGTCGACGACGGAGGCGGAGTACATAGCAATGACACATGCTTGTAAGGAGGCTATCTGGCTAAAAAGACTTTTAGGAGAATTAAAAGTGAAGCAAGATGTGGTGAGAGTGAATTGTGATAGTCAAAGTGCAATACACTTGGCGAAGAATCCGGCGTTTCACTCTCGGACGAAACACATTGATATTCGTTATCACTTCGTGAGAGATGTGGTGGATGAGGGTTTTATCTCATTGTTGAAAATTCACACAGATGCGAATCCAGCGGATATTTTAACGAAACCGGTAACTCGAGAGAAGTTCAATTGGAGTATGACTTCTCTCGGTCTTGGAGCTACATGAGGAGAGTGGGAATTTTGGCAAGATCTTCAATTTTGTGAAATTCGGCACATGTTTTTAAGTGGGAGAATTGTTGGATTATGTAAAATCATGTTTCGAGTCCATATGGATTTGATCCAATCTTGTTCCTAAAGATTAGGGATGATTTAGGAATATCTTAAAGATATTTCTTAAGATAATATGGATGACGACTAGAAGTGATTTAAAAACTCGGATGGACGGTGGAGATCGTTTCCTATTAGAATTAGGTTTTTAGAGTAATATTAACTCTTGCGATTCATTTTTTATTTTTTAGGGCTTCATTGAAAAATCCTAATTGAGAGAAAAAACGTGGAGAGCCTCCGTGAGAGAGTTTCTTGTAATCCAATTTTACTCCTTGTACTTTTGTGCCGTAGATTAATCGAATAACGCATTGAGATGGTCTTGCCCGTGGACGTAGGTTGACGCATTGTTGGCCGAACCACGTAATTCTCGTGTCCTTCCATTCCCTTATTTGTTTTATTTCTTTTGTTATTCTCGTGCTTGTTTTCTACAATCGTTTTCGCCTACTTTCATCTACGAAAGATTCTGTTTCCGCTGCGCTCGTGTGCTGTGTGGGTTGAGGTGTGCTCGGTAACCCCACGGCCGGTCCCCCTTCAGATATAAACCAGAAGCCCTTGTTCAATTTAATTTGGCAACAATATACTATTAACTAAGCGTTGGATTAAGTGGCAACTGGCAAGGAGGATTCAAATGACCAACCAATGCAAAGTATCTTTTCACAATACATACAGTATGTAATCAGAGTCAAGTTCTTAGATCTGCTCAAGTATGAATCCCAATATTGCAAAAACAAATCATACGAAGAGAATCATGTTTAGTATGAAGACGTACGAACCCACTGATACAGAGAAATAATTACTTCTACGTAAAATAATGTGAACTATGAGTAGTTTGATCCGATCGAAAGTCTATCTTGTTTATAGAGGAAGCTTTAGAAGGCATAAACCCCTCAACCCCACCATAATTAGCATAAGATAAGAATATGATTATAACTGCTAAATGAAGAATCAGTTCGTGAGTTTCTCAGAGACTAGAAATAACAGCGAGTATACCTCTTTAACAATAAACTTCAATATATTAGAGAACTTCCCAGTAGAAGGAACACCTTCCGGCTTTTCAAAAGCCACGAAAGTTTGTCCAGGTGTATCGTAAGGTAAGCTTCTTAATGGCTTTGATGCAACTTCTGCGAATTCTTTAGCTTCCGAGGCATCAACAAAAACAGTTACCTAGGGAAGGGGGAAAAAAAAACTGAATTCAGAAGCAGTGCTACTTAATTCTTGAGAAATACAAAATAATCTTCATGAAGAGATCATTACATTTTCGAGTAGCTGTTCGGGTATTGTATTTGTATAATTGTATTGGAATACAACATGCCCATGTGCTTCACGACATTAACTGCATGTTCAGTCTCATCTTCTGTCAACTCCACTGGAGCAGATGACTGAGAAAAAAGATAAAACAAAAAGCAGAGATTAAGCAAATAATCATATACACTTATCTAGAAATTTCTGCATGCAAATACCTCATATTTCCATATATATATATATATATATATATATATATATATATATATATATATATATATATATATATATATATATATATATATATATATATATATATATATATATGGATCCGGCTACTATACTCTTATGAGTAAAATTTTTTTGTACTCATAAGTTTTCATCCCTTAGATGAAGGAATGTGCGGTTAGGATTATAGTAGTTCCTAGAGTTTATACTATTTTTCCAACAATCTAGTAAACCCTAGGGGGACCACTATCATCCTAACCGCACATTCCTTCATCCAAAGGTGAAAAAGTTATAAGTAGAAAGAGATTTATACTCATAAGAGTATAGTAGCCCTACACTATATATATATATATATATATATATATATAATCCAGTAAAATTTGAATCCTCGTATATAATCCTACAAACTGCAATTTCCTTACAATAATACATTTATCTTAAATTGGGGAGTCATCCAATTAATGGACGAAGTTGCTATTGTATTAGAAATTTTTTTTCTGAAGGGGAATATGTCCATATCTAATTTATCAGGTTATTGAAGGGCGCAGATGAGTTTACTTATTTCACATGTTGAAAAGAGTTGGTAAATGACTGGATCATATTGGATCTTAGAACTAGGAGTGTAGTGAGAACACATTTTGTTGGTTATATTCGATCTTAGAACTGGATCAGAATGTGATATAGTTTTTGAAAGAAATGATTATGTAGCTCTCCATCTCCATCTATCGTTAGTTGTACAATCGAACTTCTTAATTGTTATCGTCTGAGATTAAATCAAACCAAAGCTTGATTTGAGCACAATTGAGATTTATTCGGTCAAAGTTTGGCATTGGTGTGTAGCTGAGATTCAATTCTTTTGAGTAAAGGCTTATATCATCCCCTACCTTTTTTTGTATTCAGATTCTACTCTGTCACCTTGTGGTTAAGACGTTAATTAATTTGTTACTTCTATAATGTTGCTTTGCTTATTGACTTTATGTACTTGCCATTAAATGCTGTAGAAGTGTAATACTCGTGAATTTTAAATTAGAAATTTGAATAAAAATTTAAAATTCTTGTCTCTCGGAAATTCGAGAACTCAAATTTCAAAGGTTTCTATATGGAAACATTCGTCTTTATGTTCGGCAAGCTGGAAGCATCAAGAAACGTGCAAAACGGAGTTCGACGAAAGTTCGCGGTATTAGAGAATTTTCCGTATGTGGACCAATTATTTAATCGAATAAGATTTTTGAAAAATGAAAATCGTCACTCAGATGGCGTCGTCGAACTGAAGACGGTGGTGCAATCGAATCTCAAATCCAATACTCAAATTTTCTGAAAAAATATTTTTCGTGAGTAATTCAGACCGAAAAACAGGTTACGATGATTTCAAAAAGTGTCATAGCAGTCACACGCGAAAATCCGTAAAAATCAGCCATTTTGGAGAGTTCAGATTATTTTTTTTGGCACGCTTTTCAAAAAAATTTGGAGTATAATTAGTGTTAATTAGGATTAAAATTAGTGTTAATTTTAATACACTAATTTAAAATTAGTGTATTAATTTTAAATTAGTACACTAATTTAAAATTAGTGTACTAATTTTAAATTAGTGTAGGAGGGAGATGCTTCGATTGGGAACCGTGCAGGGCAAAAGAGAGGAGAGAGAGGCAAAAGTAGTTCTGGGTAGTGGGGATAGAATAGGAATTGTTCCGGAACAAAAAATAAAAGGGGGGAATGGTTGTTCCCCCCTTATTCAAAAGTGTTTGGGTACAAAGGGGGGTGGATATCCCCCTTTGTACCGGAAACAAACAATGCCTAAAGTTGGAATTAGGGAATTTGGATATGAAATGTTGAGTTTGGGGATGTGGAGGGAATTTATTGAATTGTTAATAAAAGAGGGTTAGGGTTTAACTTAAGCCTAATTAAACCCTTATCTCTCTTTTGCTCCTCCTCTCAGCCGCCAGCACATGTCCCTTCTTCTTCCCCTCCTGTACGCAGCCTCCCCGTCGTCGCCGTCGAAGCCGAGGAGGAGAAGATCAAGATTTCCGGTTTTCCCCCTCTAAATCCGGGTGCCCAGATCCCCGTTGCCGCTGGCTAGTGCGTGCCCCCAGCCTCCTTCTCTCTCCGGGAAAACCCCCTGGACCCTTGCAGCCTTCCCGAGCGGCAGCCATCCCTGTTGTTGCTGCTGCTGCCTTGTTGCTGCCCCAAGTTGCATTAGTGGTGGCCGAGGGTCCTCCGCAAGCCAGTCACGAGCTTCGGCGACCCTCCTCTAACGAGCACGGAACTCTTCTACACCAGTACATGATCGTGCCCCCTCAAGTCGCAGGTATTGTGCTTTGAAATTGTGGTTTCTACGATGCCCGCTTGGTGCTCGATAAAATGTCTTGTAGTTGATGTTGCTTTTCTGGCCAATCCGGTAGCCATCAATCTGAATTCTTTGGAGCACGGTGATCCTCTGGTCTTCATTTACGCTGTGCTCATCTCATTGGCGTGATTCGGACAACCGACGGAGTCGCTGAACCATTGTGTACCCGTAACTTACTCCGTGTCGCCATGTCTCGTCTTCAGTTCTTCATCATGGCCTAGGTGCTGCTCCATCACAATTAGAGGAGCGTCTTCGGCACCCTTTCGCTGTAGGGTTGACTCCTAGAACATGGAAATTAGGTAATGAACTTGAAACTCATTATTTCTTGCACTTATGGTATTAGTAGGGCTTTTCGATTGTGTGATGCTTGAACTTGTTGTTCGACGTTCCGAAACTTCCCACGGCTGATTTGTTGCAAATCGGTCCAAATCGAGCCGAAATCGGATTGATAAGGTGCGTTTCGGTTCCGTTTTCACGAGGTTAGTTATGTTGCTGTCCGGAATAGTTTTAGAGCCTCGTTGGCTGATCTAAACGCACGATTGATGTTCCACGTAGCAGCGTGAGTGTCGGGGATGGTCCCTATATCAAAAAGGATATCTTGGGACCCGTTCTGGCTCACTTTTGGAACTACGACTCTCATCGTCGCGCACTTTGCATGCGGCTAGGGATGTCAATGGGTATGGATACCCAAAATTTTATCCGAACCCGAATCCGAACGGAATGGATTTATCCGATGTTAAACGGATATGGATATAAAAAAAAAAACCCGACGGATTTGAATTTGGATATGGATTTTGATTGTACCCGACCCGAACCCGAACCCGACCCGAACCCGAATTAATTTTACGTTATATAATATATGTGTATATAAATATTTGATATTATATTTAAATTTATATTTTAAAAATTTAAATTTAATGTAATATATTTTGAAATATTATAAGAGAAAAAAAAAATAATTGTTTCGGGTTTGGATTTTCGGGTTCGGATTCGGATTTTGGATTTTTGGTCAGGTTCGATTTGGATATGGATTTTTAAAATTCGTCGGATTCGGGTTCGGGTTCGAATTCGGTAGTCGGGTTCGGGTTCGGGTTCGGGTTCGGGTTTTTGAAAATCCGCCCGCAATCCGACCCGTTGACATCCCTACGTGCGGCTGTCCCAATACTCAAAATATGGTGTTTTGGGATAGCGGATGAGATTTGGAGATGTGTGATATGTCCCGGGACACTTCGTGGGCTGAAGTGGCACCCCGTTGGGTTTACACAAAAATCGGCAGATTCTGGAAGATCGGTAAAATGCTTGTGATGCTTCGTGTGTGCCGATACATGTTGGGGTGACTTTATGTCACCAATTGGTGATGTTGTGGTGTTGTGAATGTCCTAAGGCCGTTTACACAGGTTGTGTGTGGTTTGACATCAAAAAGGTGTTTGGATTATTGTAACGGTACCTTTAGATCCCGTCGCGACAATTTTGGCGGTTGTTGTTTAGTTGTCGAACGCTTAGCGTGCGGTTGTCCCGACACCTAAAGAGGTGCGTCGTGGGACAGTGGAAGTATTTCAGTGATTCTAGTTAGTCGGTTAGATGTTGGGTTTAGTTCTATAAGCCGGTTCGTGGAACTGATGTTCTGGACACATTGTAGTACACGTGGATGTAGTTTTAGCGTGTCGTTGGTATTGTTGACACGTAGGGTTTTGATTATGGCACTTGGTTGTATCTTCTATGTACAAGTGACCTCTTGATACATCGATCGAGTTGAGGACTCGGATACTTTAAGAGGTGGGTGCTTCATTCTGAAGTTTGTAAAGTTGTATCTTACTCGGTTTTCCTATATGATTATATTGTTCCATTACACTCGTGAGTAGTACAACCTATCTTGGCATCCTTTTATTACATGCTCGTTACTCTACACGTCAGTTGCTTGATCTATCGAATTATCATTTCGCATATATGAGTTATCGTGACTGCTTGTTGTCTTTATATTATGTATGACATGTATAGTAGATTGTGATCTAGTGGATTACCCACCTGACTATGATAGGACTTGATTGGTCGGTATCTATTCCCTACCGAGATTTGACTTTGCGGACGGCTAACTACTCCATAAGTTGTGACCTAGTTGATTGGTGATTTTCCCTGGGATTCTGACCTTATAGATCGGTTGGCTTATTCAGGTCATGATTGGGTCCTTAGCATGCTTCCCATTGGATACTTGCATTATTGCTGCCCTTCTGGATATTGTGTAGTGCTATAGGTTACTCAACCATGAGTTTATCATTCTACTAGAGAGTGTTGATCTACTAGTCTTATTGACATATCTTGAGATCACTTCTTGCTTCTCTTATCGCCTACGGGCAATGACTTGACTACTGAGTCTCGGTTGTTGGAGCCTTGAGCATATATATGTGACTATAGCTTGTGATGGCACTGTAGTTCTTAGACAGGGTTCACAACCCTGAGTTTTTCAGTTTGCCGGCCCAGTTGGGGGTGTTGTTTCATAGACAGGGTTTGTCACTCTGAGAGCTTCACCCCTAGATTTGCTGTACACCGCGCTTAGACAGAGTTAGCGACTTTGAGTGCCGGTTGTTATGTCCCTCTGGAGTGGTACTTATTTTTGGTCTTCGTGACCTATTAGGCAAGCTTAGGCCAGGTCTATATGACATGCCATGGTGATTGGGTATACATTGGGACTGTTATATTTCCAGTTTGATGCATATTATCCCTGTTTGAATTGTGCTTGGCAATCTGATAGTTGTTGGACTATAGTAGCTGTATCCCTCGTTAGTGATCTATGGTGTTTCATTTGGCATTATCTCGCTACTATAGTTGGCCTTTCTATTTCAGTTGCATGCGACTTTTGTTTACAGTAGAGTTAGTAGATTATTCTATTTCATGTTTTGTACATGCTGATATTCATGCTGCTGTAGTTGTTATCTCCATTGTAGTTATTCATGTGAGTTTTTGTTTATAGTATCGATTGTAGATTGCTTTCCTTGCCGTATTCTTGCTTATTGATTATCATGCTACTGTAGTTGATTACCCTGATATTTTAGTATCTCTTGATTATCATTGCTATCCTTTATTGCACTCCTTTGTTGACCAGTGAGTGCGGCTCGCCTTCGTCGGCATGCGGCACCCACTGGGAGACCCTTGTTGGTTTCTCACTACCCCCCAGATGCAGGTACCGCGGGAGGTGGTGGTCGGGATGGTTCGTGAGGACGGTACTAGTAAGTGGTGTCCTGAGGATTGATATGGTCGACTTGTCATGAGCCAGTAGTTACCTTGAGACACAGATCTTGGTTGATGATCCAGTTTCACATGTATTTATTTTATTTTCATTATGTCAAGATTTGTACTCCAGTTGTGTAGTTGAGCTTAGCTTTTGTTATTGGGTTTTCCTATTCTCGTGGTTTATAGATTCTTGTTGGTTGTATGATGTTTCCTATCTGTTTAGGTTGTTTGTGCTTGTGGTTGTATTGCTTGTATCCTTACGCCGTGCATGTACATGGGAGACTCTGTCCGTGTGGACAGAGAAAACTCTGTGCGTGTAGCGGGTCTGTGCACGTTCTGGGCATGACTTTCGAAAAAAAAATTATATGTTTTTTCGCAACTCTATTTTCAAAATGGAAGGGTTTTATCAAATATGCTTTCCACAAAGGACCCGGGGCGTGACAAGAAGTTGAGCACACGGCAATCACATGGCTTTTTAAGGAACATTATGTTTGTTGGTAGCTTGATCTTTGGGGTTCTCTTTATTTTGGAGTGGTTTAATAATTCATGTGATTATCATTCATGTGTCGCTTTTGAAGGCATTTTAGAAGTCCCAACGGCCGAGTAGCAAAATCAATCTCAGGGTGGAAAAGTCATACAATTTGAACCACAGGTTGTTAGAGGGTAATCAGGCTATACTTTATTGGATGTCGGAAGTGCTCTTTTTTTTTCTTTATTAACTTAAATGCGAGCCAATAGCCATCAGAAAAAATGACAGATAAGTTTTAGAAAAGGTTTCTTTATTTTTCCCAACTGAATCTGTTATAATTGCTCAAACCTTCCATACTTTCTGATGGGAATATTTTGAAGTTCCCACCCCTCCGTGCTCTTTCTCTTTATCTATAGATGAATCTGAAAAGTACGTTCTGTAAAATTGCACAGAAACCTGACATTGCTGGTTTAGCGGAGTTTCTGAAGCCACTTAATGATGTGATTGTCAAAGAAACTGCGTTGACAGAAGGAAGGAGGCCTGATTATTTCAATCATCTGAAGGCAGCTGCTGACAGTCTGACAGCTTTAGCATGGATCGTGCACTTGGGAAAAGATTGTGGTTAGTAAATCTCTAACTCCTATAGTTTAATTAATTTTTCTTTGTTTAGGCATCTACCCGTGCTTGATTTGGTGTGGCAGGTGTTCTTGAAGCCCCCTTTTTACGCTCCAGGGATGAGTTTACCTATTTCACATGTTGAAGAGAGTTGGCAGAGGCTGAATTCTACAATAATAAGGTACATATTTCTTATTTTTGTAGGTTATGATTCTATAGGTTATAAAGAGAAAAATATCTCAAATGTCTGCATGACTGCATAGGCAACAAGGAATTAAGTGCCGCCCGTGCCGCGGCGGCACGGGCGGCACGTACCGTGCCCCTCAAAGAGGGGCACGGTACGGGGGGGGGGTCTCGCACCCCCCCAGTCTCGAGCGATACCCAAGGGTATCGCTCGAGACAGAGCGATACCCTGTTGGGTATCGCGTGCCGTGCCGGTCGGCACGGTTGTTTTTTCCCTTTTTTTTTTTTTTTTTTTTTTTTTTTTAATCACATGCGTAGAATATTTTTTATTATTATTTTTAAAAAAAATCACATATTGTACGGTACATATTTTTTAGGTTATTTTGTTCACTAACTAATTTAGGTTGTTAATTTAGGTTGTTAATAATTTAGGTTGTTATAACTAATTTAGGTTATAACTAATTTAGGTTATAAAAAGTAAAGAGATAAATGAGAATGTGGTTATAAATCAGATTTTTAAAAGATTTAAGTTGTTATTATTTACTAACTAATAGCAATCTAAATCTTTTAAAGATTTAGATTTTATGATTAAAAATATTTTTTATCTCTTTTCCTTCTTATATTAGTTAATAAATAATAACAATTTAAATATTTTAAAAATCTAATCGGTAGCCACATTCTCATTTTATCTTATCTTTCTACAATAACACCTAAATCTTTTAAAAATCTGACTCGTACCCACATTTCCATTTATTTACGTATAGAATTAATTTAATCATAAAAACTATAGTTAAAGGCGGTCCACCGTCTTTAGAAGGCGGTGAGCCTTCTGTATGTGGCGCTGATATGGCAAGCTGATATGGCAAAAATAGGGTTAGTTTTACAAATAAAATTTTGATAAGATTATTTCGCAAATTATAAAATTTTAGAAGGTTATTTTGAAAAATAACTCCATTGTACTTTATATATAAAAAAAAATATCAATATGTTAATTGGTGAGTATAGTAAGCTATATATAGCCAATATTCATAATTTTTTGACTAAACATTTCAAAACAATATTATAAAAGCTTATTGGGAACAAAAAAAATAAAAAAAAAACGTGCCAGAGCGTGCCACTGGGAGGTCATGCGTATCCATCGGCACGCAAGCGTACCACGTGTCGGCACGCAAGCGTGCCGGTACCGTACCGTGCCAGGCGGCGAGCGGCACGCCCCCGTGCCACGGCACTTCGAACCTTGATAGGCAATTAGGGATGGATATGGTTTTGTTTTGTGCCCAAATTAGTTAAACCTCCATTGTTAGAATAGGATAGGCTTAATTAATGATCTACTTGATCACCAACTTCTTAGGTTTCCTCGACCCACGCCTGTCTCTTATAATAGGTGGGTTGATTGCAGTTGGCTCGCTAAACAGGACCACCATGAGATGTGCTGAAAACATAACCTCCTGAGAATATCAGTAGAGTCACCACTTAGCAAGGGCTGCAAAATTGATCGAAACTTTTTTTGTCTAACCCATTATTTTCAACCTTGAAAACTTTGTGATATGAAGTCATGTCTTGGCCATGACGAATTGGTGAGATAGTGATACACAAACCCATGGAGACTTGACAAATATAATTAAGGCTACGGGTTAGCATTCCGCAAAGTATTTTAAGTTTTACTTCAATCTCTTATCTTAAAGCATCCACATGGTTGTGGGGAATGCCAACGCTGTGATTTATTTTTATTGCATTCCCCTGCTATATGGTCTAAAACCGTTACCAACTTCTAAAGTTCCTCATGTTAAGAATTTTTAATAAACCAATTTGAATCAACATATTCTCCCTTTTTTTTTTTTTAAATGTCCTTTTGAGGGGCAATCGTTTGTCAGCTACCCTCATTTGTTTACACTTTTGTTTTTGGGTTTTTGTCTTCTCTCAAGTTCTATGCCATATATGGTTTACCACATGGACTTCGTTATTCTTGTTATTCTTGCTTAGTTTGCAAACTCATCTTTAAAAGAAATCAAAAGGTTGGCTACTAACTCTTGGATTTTGTAGCCTAATGAAACCCATAGATGTAGAGTTTACAGATGGCCAGCACATTCAATTGCTTAGAACTTAGGAAAATAAAATATAAAAAAATTGGAAGTGTATCCATGCTACTTCATTTCCTTTTATTGTAGTCTTCAAGAAATATTGCTCTCATGTTCTGTAAAATAAAGGGTAACGTCTTTCTCTCTCTCTTATTTTTCCTGTCACACATATGAGGAGTTAATCAAATATATATTAGAATAATTAGCGGACTTGTTGCACAGATGTAAATTGTTTGACAGTTATTGCTCATGTGATCTTATTGGTTCTTTTAGTATAACTTGACATACAAAGCTTACACCGGATAAATTTCAGATAAAAAACTAATTATGTTTGGAGCTAATCTCAACACATATCTAAATTTCTAAGAATGGTCGATCAGACTTCTTTGGTCCGAGATAAAGGGAAAAAAACAACAAGTAAATCCATACTTCAGAAAATTAATCACAGCCATAAATCTGGCAACTAGCCCATAAATGTCACGTTTTAAGAAAGTTATTTTTTAAATATATGCCTGAAAAAAATGATATTAGCCCCCATTGTATAGCCAGACATCTGCATAAACTTACGAAAACGGTCTCATAAGATTGTCAGTTGGTAACAGTTTCACATCTGCCAAGAAAAGAAACTTGAAATTCAACAAACTTAGAGAAGAACATCTATGCTTCTCTAAAAGATACTTCTAATTACTTCAAATGTTCCCTAATTAATCGTGCATAAACAATCATACGCACGGATTAGGTACAAGCTCTAGGCGCACTAGAAATAAAACAGAACGCATTGTTTGAAAGGTATATGAATAAACTACTAAGAATACAGAGTCAACTTATACCTGAAGTATGGGACATAAGAAACAATGCCAAATGTTTTATGACTTTCAAACGCTCAGGATGTCCATTCACTATCATATGTTTTCAAGACACCAGATAACAGAGTCTTTCAGATGGGTGGGTGTTTCTTCTTTCAAATTCCATACACCTTATTCTACTTAGAGTTAAGCTTCTGATTTTATGAAAAGTTTAACATTTCGTTGGAGAATAACTTATAACTACTTGTATACTTGATGTTGTGATTTGTCTTATCAAAACTACTCGACCTTCATTCATGATAGGTAGATTTGGCTATATGAATTTTCAAAACTCTACAGGCAATTAGTCATATACTTTTTCTTTTGTCATTAAATCCTATGTTAAGCTATATACTCTTCTGAAAAATTTGCGGCTGATTCTTTCCTAATCACCTCTTACCGTATTGTTTTGTGATTTCATCGTGCTTGAAAAAAATCACAAAATTTTGTTTTCTCTTCTGTTTATTGTGACTTTACAAGGATATATTTCATTATATCTGGTTGCATAATTGTTAGAAATTCTTATTTTTACTATCATCTCCGAAAGCATTGATTCATCTTTGTATGTTAGTTTTTCTTTCCTTTTCACCCTAGTTGCTATTGAAGAAAAATTCAGATTGGTTCACTTTCCAAACCCTCTATCATGTCCATACATGATGTCCATCCCCACTTGACAACCAAATTGAAAAGAAAGACAACATGTTCAGAATTTTACTAGCCTTTTCAATTCCTAAATGGAAGGATAACTTATACCTTTCAACTCAGGTTCTTGTGGAATACAGAAATAAGGATCCCAACCATGTTGAGTGGGCAAAAGCTTTAAAGGATCTCTATCTGCCCGGATTGAGGGACTATGTCAAGTGTTATTATCCTCTGGGTCTTTCTTGGGCTCCTGCTGGGGCTGCAACAACTGTTTCTGCATCTCCTCCCTCAACTTCTACTTCTTCTGTTTCTAAATCTCCACCCGCAAAAGCACCTGCTCCACCACCTCCTCCCCCAACATCGCCTTTCAGCTCCGAGATGCCACCATCTCAACCTAAGTCAGGCATGTCTGCAGTTTTCAAAGAGATCAGCTCAGGCAAAGCAGTTACTTAAGGTACAAGCGCATTTTTCCTTTTTCAGAGAAAGATACATTTTACATGTATACTTCTATGAAATTATAGTAACATATGCGCAATCTGAATATGAGATCAGATTTTACATGGGTATATATGTGGTAGATGATTTCGCAGGGATATAAATGTGAAAGATCCAAACAGTTTAAAGTTTTCATGCTAGTATGGTATGTAAGCGCAAATCGAATCTTGCTTCACAGGTTTGAAGAAGGTAACTGATGACATGAAGACCAAGAATCGTACTGATAGAACTGGTGTTGTCGCCACAACTGAAAAGATTTCCCGCAGTGGTTCCTTTTCCTTTAATAGAGTAGGTCCCCCAAAGTTGGAACTTCAAATGGGCCGCAAGCGAGTATATTTTCTCTTCTCTTAGTAAACTAAAGGTATCCATCATTTCTTGCTAATTATCTTTACATTTGTACCTCACAATTTTTCTTTTTTTTTTTCTGATTGATGACGTGCAACTTATTTTATGGCAGATGGGCTGTTGAAAATCAAATCGGTAAGAAGAACCTGATCATTGAAGACTGTGATTCCAAGCAATCTGTGTATGT
Source organism: Tillandsia leiboldiana (assembly GCA_029204045.2). NCBI lineage: Eukaryota > Viridiplantae > Streptophyta > Magnoliopsida > Poales > Bromeliaceae > Tillandsia > Tillandsia leiboldiana. The sequence goes on from CM055075.1 coordinate 2,949,055, forward strand.
TTATGGTTGCAAGGATTCAGTTTTGCAAGTAAAAGGTAATGCATATGTGTTTGATTCTAGCAAGACATTTATCTGCTTAAACACTTTGTTTATACAAAGTTCTTAAATATTTGATTTGTTATTCTTTTGTGTATATATTTTGAAAGAAATAGAATCATCGCTTTCTTTTTGCAGTGAAATGTGAACAACATTGCTATTGACAAATGCACAAAAACTATTGACATTTGATCTGCTATTCTTAATGTGTATATATTTGTGAAGAACTAGATTCATTACTTGTTTTTTTTGCAGGGAAAGTGAACAACATTACTGTTGCCAAGTGCACAAAAACGGGAATAGTTTTCACGGTGCAAAAATTTGTATACCAGCAATCTTCTTTGCAGCGTCGGTTGTACTAATATCGGTAAAGCACAATAATAATGATTTTATTTCATTTTCATGGCTCAGGATGTTGTAGCGGCTTGCGAGATTGTGAATTGCAATGGTGTTGAGGTTCAGTGTCAGGTAATTGACATTTCTTTTGCTAGGTGAACCTCTAATTCTATAAAAATTATCAAGTCATTTAGTTTGCGAGTCACAAGTAGCAGCATACTTGTTTGAAAAGTAGACCTGAAGTTGAAATAGAAACGCATTCACTCATTCTCATTTGGTTAAGGCTTGTAAGATGTTTTTATGGTATAATTCTAGATGTCTAAGTACTGGTAACTTTCTTGATTAAAGGAGGGTATCAGTCTCAAGTCTATCTAAGTTGGACGAATGTGGATTATAATATAGGTCATTTTGACTAAATCTAGTGCTTTCCACACTACCATGTTCTGGAAGCTTTATACCAAAGCTAGTGAATTATAAAATAAGATCGCATATCAATATATAATATTTCTAAATGCACCACAATTTGTTATTGTTCTTTGTTTCAGTGTTTCTCTATGTTTTTTCTTCCTGCATACTTTTTCTGAATCTTTTCGGTTTAGAACTTAACGAAATTGCTCCAGAATTATTCAAAACTGGTGAAAAAGCCAAAACTGGTACTCAAGCTTCAATTGAAACCCAAATGAAATTTCAAGTCTTGATTAAGGAAAGAGAATCAAGAAAGATGAAAGTTGTATTTCATATACAAAATGATTCTTTCTCGAAATGCATTCGAATTAACAATAAAGTTGTGTCTATTCTTATTATTTGCTTAACATATGTGCTTCATATCCAAAGTAGCTAGTTCTGTGCTATTTGGACTCCATAGTTGGAGTTTCTGGAGTAGGTACTGATCATGTGTGATTTGGTTGAATAAAATTAAGTTGACTAGATAACAACTGTAGAATATATTCATTCTACAATACCTTTAACTTGCAGCTTCATGTAATTACCGTTATCTTTTTCCATGGTTAATGTTATCACCTTTGTCAAATCATTACTTTATGCCATGCAGGGTACAGCACCAACAATATCAATAGATAATACGTCGGGTTGTCAATTGTACCTCAACAATGATTCATTGGGAGCATCTATAACCACCGCTAAGTCTAGTGAAATTAATATTATGGTTCCTAGTGGTGGCCCTGATGGGGACTGGGTATGGTCTTTTCCATTGCACTTGTTATAATATCTTGAAATGGCAACTGATACTTTGTTTTGAATCACATATTTAATTTCTACTTTGTAAATCTTAATATTCTCAGATTAGCCTTAAGTTTGTCTGATTCTAGATCAACCATTCAAAAGAGGAGCACTTTTGAGTCATTTGGCCCTGAAATTAACTAGAAAGTTCATGTAGTTTATTTCAACTTTCTAAATTTGTGCAATGATCTGCAATCAACGAAATGCTCGGCCGAATCTGGCATATTTTCTTCTAATTTCCTCTCTGATTCTCCATTATAATCATCTGTTACATTTTACATATATCGTCTCAATGAGGTTACTAATTGTCGAACTATTATGTGATCCGAAACTGCATCATTTCTTCAATAAATTGCCAAGTAAAAAGTAGAATATGACACGGATTTTTTGTTTTTCGAATGTTGCAGGTGGAACATGCATTACCGCAGCAATACATACACAACTACAAAGATGGCCAATTCACGACCTCTCCGGTTTCTCATTCCGGTGGGTAAACTCTTTTGTACAAATTATTCCTCTATATATTTGTTTCTTGTGTCGCATCATTTTGTGATGTTTTAGAGAGAGACTCCACAACACTAATTGGTTTGCGGGGTTTGTTTTCTATTAGTTTTTATTTTGATTGTGCCCTACTTTTTGGCGGCCTTCTTTTGTAATCTCTCGATTGTTTTATTCTTCTCTTTCGCGTGTAATTTTTCTCTTTTGGTTTGTTTAGAAATACATCAATATATTATTTTACTTCATATCTTTCTTGGAAATCTTTTTCTTTAGTCTAATCCCCGGGCTCAAAGTTTCTTCTACGTGTTATCATAAAAAAGGCTATTGTTGCGCAATTTATTTGGCCTTATAAAATCCTTTGCTGTTTGAATAATAAGTGATTATTACCATAACCCTTTCTTAGAAAATACACATTGTCTTCAAAATATCAAGTTGTTGGGATGGAGAGGTTTGAGTATGTTTGGATTTTCGCAGACTCTGAGCTCTTAATTGATATTCTAAATCACTTGGAGTTATATGGTTACTTACTATTAAGTTTGCAAGAGTTAGTTGACTTAGTTATCAAATTTACATTTGAAGTTCTTTTTACTGCTAAAGAACAAAACAGTGTGTCAGCTGTACTCGTTCTGCTATGTCTTTACCTTTCACTTAGAAAATGTTCAATTGGTATATCTAACCACAGCTACATTTAACATATGATATTATTCAATTTTTCTTAAAAGGAAAATACTTTTTGTACACCTCATTTGGAGTGTACGATCTACACTCCATTTGGGCGTCCATCCTAGGATGGGGTGAATTTCGTCCGTCACTTCGTAGTGATGAGTGAAAAAGTTTTCATCCTTAGATGGGTGAGATTTATATCTAACATCCCAAGTGGGGTGTACCACTAGCATTGCTTTTTTTAAAAAGTGAGATCATCTTACACTTTCCAAATGTGACTGAATCGTGACTCACTTTTTAGAGGGTCATTTACTTTAGAACTATTCTAGTTCTAACACGCTTAATTCTCTTAGTTACCATTTGGTTGCTATTCCTGCCGAACGACATTTTTTTTGGCCGGAATATTTTATCCCGGTCAAAACCTTGTTATTCTTGGTTATCTCGGAATAACTTGGGATAAACTATTCCACCATTTTGGTCGAATAGTGCTATTCTAAGAAGTAATTTTAAACTTCATTAAGATTAAAAATTAAATTAAAACTAAATTATGTAGACATAATTTATTATATATTATAATTAATTATTTTTATTATAAAATTAATAATTAATTATGTATATTAATGCATATTATTTTTATTTAAATATTATAATAAATTATATTTAAATATTATAATGAATTATTTTTATTAAATTTAAGTTTAAATAGAAGTTAAAAAGAAATATTTTTTATAAAAATATTTTTATTAAATTATTTAATCAAATATTATAATAAATTATTTTTATTAAATTATATTTTATATTAAATTTAACAATCATATATATTTTTTTTTCACTATTCTTTACTATTCTATAAAATTAACTAAACAAAATTTTAGTTATTCTCGAGAATAACAATATTACAAATCAAACACAATTTCACTTTTATTTTCGACTATCTCGAAATAATAAGCTATTTTAGTGATAAAAAAATTTATCCCAATATTCATTATCGTGGAATCAAACGAGACTTTTAATTTTTTGGATCTAATCATCGTCTAATATGCTACAGAAAGTTAAGAGGTTTAGTACTATTATATTTTATATATAGTATTATTAAAAATTCTAGGGGTGTTATAGATATGCAATTAGTATTTCTGTCCATAACTATATCTAATATATTATCTTATCCAATCTAAAGCTATATATCTAATTAAGTTTTAATTTTTTTCATTAATTTTTAAGAAATAGATTATTTTTCTTAAAAGTAACATATTAATTTTTTTAAACATAAAATTTCAAAAATATTTGTGTCCAAAAGCATGTTAATGGTTTGTTTATTTTGAAATCAATGGACCCAACTCCCAAGTGTATGGAACCAAAGAATTGAAATTTTAAATATTTAAATTGTGTTAAAATAGTTCTTACCCAAAGTAACAAGCAAAGAATAATGCTTTGTGGTTGAAAGTTTTGGTTTCCTATAATGCAAATCAATTTGGGGATATGTGCCCATCTTAATTAAATAAATTTTATATGTTATAATTGTGAAAGGTTTAAAGTATAAAGAAAAAAAAGTTAAATATATATATAAAAAAAAAATAGATTTGTAATCAATATATCTATCCATATCTAAATTAGATATTCAATTTTAGGGCAATGCTATATGTACACCTCAAAAAGAATGTATATTCTATACTACATCCATCTAAGGGTGGGATAGTTTTTAAGGGGTCACCCACATCCGCACTCATTGAATGAGTGGGGTGTGAAATGTACACCAAAAATGGATTGTAGAAGTAGCATTTTTCTTAATTTTATTAGATCTTTTTTAAAATATACCTAAATCTAAAATATAATCTTCTTAAATTATTTTTTAAAAAAATTCTCTTTGAAAATAATTAGATTGATTTTAAAATTTTATAAAATAAATTATTTTTCTTAAAATTAATTTATTATTTTTTAAAAAATAGAATTTAAAAAATGATTATGAGCAACGCAAGGGTTAACTAATTTATTTTGAAATTAATCAATCCAAGAATATAGAAGCAAAGAATCTCAAACCTGCATGTTTAAAGTACTTTAAATCATATTTTAATAGCGGGATTTTTATTTTTGCTAAGTTATGTCTTATAACGATCCGTCCCACTAGCAATAATAATTCGTTGGATCCAAATCACTGGTCCAAAATGCTTAAATCCAATTATTGCAGCTCAATATCATCAGAGGATGTGAAATTTGTCTTGCTAATCTCGTCATTCAGATCCTGACATATTCTGTCACATTGTCTCGTCATTCAGATCCTGATATATTTTTTCACATAGTCCTTCAGACCGAGACTCGTCACACACTTTCGACTGCTGATTGGTTTGATACCAAATGTAATGACCCACCTTACTAGCAATAATATCTGGTTGAGCATAAACTATCCAAATGTAATGACCCATCTCACTAGCAATAATATCTATTGGTCTAAATGTCACGCCCCGAGTTTTAAAAATCAGGTCTAAAATTTTTTTTTTTTTTGAAATCAGAGTTTGCAAACTGGGGCGCAACAGACCGCCACACGTATAGAAGACTCTCTGTCCCGAGGACAGAGACTCCCCTATACATGCACGGCTAAAATCATCATCAGAGATCAACAGATATATCAGTATCTAATCTAATCTATTCAGCAGGAATAATCAGAATTAAGTTATTACATCATCAGTTTTAAATGTCCAATCAAGATGAGCTGGAATGAAATGCGGAAACTAAATGTCTGCAAAAGTCATCGCTATATAATGCTCATGGGGACAGCTCTATCGTAGTCAGCTCACTGGATCGTCCCGACATCTCACCACCCGACGGACCTGCAACAGTCACCCGAGGGTGTGAGATACACCGGAGTGCATCCCAGTGGGCACGACGAGCCGAGGGTCAGCTAATCGTACCTACTGGGTACTAAATCTGCGGATAGTAAAAATCTGTAGGAAAAGCTGGAAACATAGATGTCTACTAATAACCAGAATCAAAATAGCAGGTAAGTAAGCTGAACAATCAGGGTGTATCAGGATATAACAGTCAAGAGAACTGTAGAACATGCATGCTGGAAATCAAATGTCAACTACAAGGATCATGTATAAAGAACTACTAGAGATACAAGCATGTCTACAGATAATGGTGCTGGAAATAACTGAACAACAGTACAAGTCAAACAATGCGTCAATGGTAGAAAACCAATATCCAATCATGCGCCATATTGGTCCCGCAGGACCTCAGGCAATGCCACTGTTCGGCACCTTTTCGGCTGACATAACCTTGTCGAGGGCTCACGGGTCTATCATCAGACCACTTTACCGGTAAAGAACAATCTCCACGGGGAGCTACCCCGGCCATGTTCGTGAAGTACAGCAGTGCATGGCAAGTCGTAATGATCAATCTCACGGTCTAGTGACCGGGTAGTCGGCAACATGCCGAGATCCCAACAGGGAATCATCTGTCTATATCTATCCATCGGAATCAATCAATCATGCATATCGAGTAGTGTCTATCAATCAGGATCATCAATCATGCATATCGAGTAGTGTCTATCAATCAGGATCAATCAATCATGCATATCGACGTATGTCAAGAAATCTCAATGACAGGAATCAACAGGTGTCATCTAATCATGCAAATCTATATATATATCAATCAATCAGGATCAGTCAGGAATAATCAGGGATCAGGTAGGTGAACAAACAATCACATGTATAAGTCTAATCGAGTCGATGTCAAACAAGGGGAAATAGCGATATATCAAAATAGGTCATGTAATCAGCAGGGAATCAAAAACAGGTGTCCGACTGGACTAAAGCAACCAGAGGGCCGAATAGATCAAGCCCGGACCGAAGATAACCCACCTGAATGACGGCAGACCCTCGAACTCCCGCACAGCCACTGGGAGGCTGGTGCTGAACAGCTGGGCCCAGAATAGTAAGATATGATCAGTAATACTCATAAAAACCCATCCCCGACGACATAACAACAACGCGACGTTAATACGGGCAATTATCGTCGACTTATTGAATAACCCAATTTCCGACCAACGAGAGTCCACGGGACTCTAATAAAATGTCCAATTAGTGTATAATTACTGCTTAAGGTCAGCCATCAAGTCCATTTTATAATTTGATCCCTAAACATTCTTAGTTTGCATAAAATCATAAATTAACGGACTATTTCGACTCGTTCTCGAAATCCGGGAATCCAAACGACGTTCTGCAAATTTCAGCGGGTACGTTACGACGAGACGGATCCCGTGCTCACACGGTTGGGCTAGCACGGATCCCAATAACAAAGTTGGCCCATAACTCTTTTAGAGTCCAATTATTAGCTATGCAATATCTTAAGATTCATGTGACCAGAACAGAATGTAACTGAAGCATGGTACTGAGCAAGGTCTGAGGGCAGTGGGGCTCACCTGAGGGGCGTCGGAGACTGGCCGGAACAGTGGCCGGAGCAACACCACCAAGAGGCAAGGGCTCGGTTTGGGTCCACTTGGAATAACAATGGCTCAGACCTGCACCAGAGGGGAGCACCAAACATTATAACCCTCCCAGAAGATGCTTGGTCCTGTGGGGTCGAGCCTCGGCGGCCGGAGGCGGCGGCGGCCGGAGACAAGTCCATCCATGCTATTTCGGGTGCAAAGTTGGAAACAAATCACAGGGGGGTCTCTGGCCCCAAAGTAAATTCATGGAGTGCTTAGAATCATTATTTAGAGCTTACCTGTCGAGGTGGCTGGAGCCCCAAGCCGCCGGGGATCGCCGGAGTCCAAATCTAGCCGAGCTCGGGTGCAACTCTGAAGCATCCAAACCCCACGTTAAGATCTTCATGCAACACAATGGAGGACTCTAGGGGATCATAGGACCCTACCTGCACCGGTTGCCGGGGTCTGGAGGCGCCGGCGACGCGCGGCGGCGAAGCTCGGGGAAGCTTCGGAGGAGCTCCAATGGCGGAATTTCCGGCGCGGCGATCCGGGCCGGAAGCAAGATGGACCGAGCGGATCCCCACCTCACCAGGATGCTTCCAGCAGAGGTGGCCGGCGCCGGGAGGCCGCGGCGGCGCCGGGCGACAGAGGTTGGCCGATCGGAGAAGAAGACCTTCGCTAGGGCACCCCCGATCAGCCCCGATCCCCAACCGATGTTGATCGGGCTTCGTGGGGACGTTGCAGTCGACAAGAAGGGATGATCCAACGGTCTTGATCTCGATTGGGCTGGTCGGATGAAGCCCGCGTTCCGCGGTTGTCAAAGAAAGCGATAATCCGGTGGGGTGGCTCCCGCCGGCGATCGGGTCGGCGGCGCCGGCACAGCCTGTAACCGGAGGGTCGCCTCAATGTCAGGAGTCCATTGGTATTGTCCTTATGCCAATTTGAAGAAAAAGAATCCATAAACTCACCTTCGCCGGAAGTTGGAGGAAGATGGGTTGGCCCGCGGCGGCGCTGCGGCGGCGGCTGGGGACCGGACCACCACAGTTCGGTTTGCGGCGTCCCAGAGGAGTCCTCAGGTGCAGACTCGGTCCACCCAGGGTCCTCCCAAACCTCTTCCTCCACAAGACCCGAGATCGAGAAGGGTTCTTGATGCTTCCTTCTCCGGCGAGGGGAGGCGGCGGCCAGTGTGGGGAGGTCCGGGAAGTGAGGCTGAGGGCGAGGTCTGTTGGAGGGCTACGCTAAGGGGCTGGGGCTGCGCGATTTAAGAGGAGATTCAAGTTTTGAATTTCGAATAGGGTTTAGATTGCACAATTGCAATGTAGTCCTTCATCACTTGGTATTTTAGGTTTTGGTCCACTACAGTATGCATTATTTACATCCAGGTCCCTCTCCCATGAGTGGCACGCAATTCGAGGCAACATCTTTAGGGATTCATGTGCAAAATCGTATTTTCCCGCTACGCTTTTCACGCTTTTCGAGAAGATCCGGTCGTCGAAACGGAAAATGGACTGCGCCATGACGTCCGGCTCGACGAGACCTATCAGGTAGCGATTTCTGATTTTCAAGAAACTGCCAGAATAAAATCTCGGTCCATAAAAACTGTGTCAAAGATACAGTTTTCGCCGCTTTTCAAGATTCCGGAGTCGTCAAACAGAATTTTCGACTGCGCCATTGCGTTCAGAATATCGAAAATAGCTAGAATTGACTACTTGAATCACTATATTAGAAGTCCAGATAGTAGATTGGCCAACATTAGCTCTTAGGGAAATCAAATTTTAGGGTTTACTGTTCATTGTACCCGCGACTTAAGTCGCGGGTCCCGCCGGCTTCAACGTTGATTTCTGGGAGATCCGACCGTCAGATCAGAACAAGTTTAATATGGATTTCACTCAGTTCGCCATGACGGTCGCACTCGTGGTCTCGGATCTTCGAGGTCAGGCTCGGATTGAAAGGTGATATTTCTGGCCCATTAATTGTGCAAATTATACTGCAGAAAAGGGGCACTGTCGCTATCGAGCCATTTATGATCCAATTCAACCTGACTTCAATCAATTTCATTTATTTATTTATTTTCAAAATTCAAGTTCTTACACTCTCTCCCACCAAAAAGAAAGTTTCGTCCCTGAAACTTAATACAACTAAGAACCAAATAAATGATCACCCAGGGGGTAACCCCGAAGACTATAACTATTATCAGCTAACAAGTAGACCCAATCACGATATTACCCCTTACGGGGTAGAGTACTTCAAACATTCTTTCGACAGTACCTTGTCGCAGCCAACATACTTATCAAAAGAAGGGTGAAATACCCAAGATCTGTCGCCAACATCGAGTTGGAGACACGACTCCCACCCCACCGGAGTCAACCGGAGGTATAGGTAACGTGGCTAAAGCAATCAATGTCTACAGAGATCAATGTCCAATTTAATCTTTAACCCATTTATTAAAACAAAGTAATTCAATTATTATATCATATCACCTCCACTTCAAAGGAGTTTTGTTCACGAAGTTTACAACTTAAAGTCATGCTTTAAGAATTGCTTAAAACAGTTCATTCGAGAGCTACGAAATCAGTCGTTGGTTTTCCCTCCGTTGGCTCTCCGTGAGAGGTCAGTGCATAAACGCGTCCACCTGCCGACTGATACCCTCCAGTAGGTGGTCGAGGTAGTGGGGGACGCCCAGATGAAGCTGAGCTAGGCGCCGTTTCTAGTCGTCGTTGTGAAGGTGCGGGTACCGGGGGCTGTAATCTGCGCAGGTGCGAAACCCTGCGGGCACTCCGAAGCTCTATGTCCCTGTTGGCCGCATTTGAAGCATCGGCCATGCCTCTGATCGCAATCTCTTGCCCGGTGGGTATCCCCGCAGAAGACGCAAGGCGGGGTGGCCTCGCCTTCTTGTTTTGATTTGAACGCCCATCGCCGTTTCCAGGATGTGCCCTCTTCTTGCCCTTGTCCTTGTCCTTGTCCTTGTCTTTCTCCGCCGCATTCCGCTCAGCGCGGGACATCTTGATCTCCGACTCGATCGCTAGACACCGCTCCACGCAGTTGTCGAAGTCGGTGGAGAGGTGCGACGCGAGGTGTCGGCGAATCTCAGGCCTCAAGCCCTGCGAAAACAAGCGTACCTTCCGGCGCTCCTCGCGCACCGCCTGGGGCACCAGGTCGGCGATGCGCAGGAACTCCTGCTCGTACTCTCGGATGCTCTT
>CM055075.1:2959549-3029418 GCA_029204045.2 Tillandsia leiboldiana
AGGGAATCAAAAACAGGTGTCCGACTGGCTAAAGCAACCAGAGGGCCGATTAGATCAAGCCCGGACCGAAGATAACCCACCTGAATGACGGCAGGACCCTCGAACTCCCGCACAAGCCACTGGGAGGCTGGTGCTGAAAACAGCTGGGCCCAGAATAGTAAGATATGATCAGTAATACTCATAAAAAACCATCCCCGACGACATACAACAACGCGACGTTAATACGGGCAATTATGTCGACTTATTGAATAACACAATTTACGACCAACGAGATCCACGGGACTCTAATAAAATGTCCAATTAGTGTATAATTACTGCTTAAGGTCAGCCATCAAGTCCATTTTATAATTTGATCCCTAAACTCTTAGTTTGCATAAAAATCATAAAATTAACGGACTATTCGACTCGTTCTCGAAATCCGGGAATCCAAACGACGTTCTGCAAATTTCAGCGGGTACGTTACGACGAGACGGATCCCGTGCTCACACGGTTGGGCTAGCACGGATCTCCCAATAACAAGTTGGCCCATAACTCTTTAGAGTCCAATTATTAGCTATGCAATATCTTAAGATCATGTGACCAGAACAGAATGTAACTAAAGCATGGTACGAGCAAGGTCTGAGGGCAGTGGGGCTCACCTGAGGGGCGTCGGAGACTGGCCGGAACAGTGCCGGAGCAACACCACCAAGAGGCAAGGGCTCGGTTTGGGTCCACTTGGAATAACAATGGCTCAGACCTGCACCAGAGGGGAGCACCAACATTATAACCCTCCCAGAAGATGCTTGGTCCTGTGGGGTCGAGCCTCGGCGGCCGGAGGCGGCGGCGGCCGGAGACAAGTCCATCCATGCTATTTCGGGTGCAAAGTTGGAAACAAATCACAGGGGGGTCTCTGGCCCCAAAGTAAATTCATGGAGTGCTTAGAATCATTATTTAGAGCTTACCTGTCGAGGTGGCTGGAGCCCAAGCGCCGGGGATCGCCGGAGCCCAAATCTATGCCGAGCTCGGGTGCAACTCTGAAGCATCCAAACCCCACGTTAAGATCTTCATGCAAACAATGGGAGGACTCTAGGGGATCATAGGACCCTACCTGCACCGGTTGCCGGGGTCTGGAGGCGCCGGCGACGCGCGGCGGCGAAGCTCGGGGAAGCTTCGGAGGAGCTCCAATGGCGGATTTCCGGCGCGGCGATCCGGGCCGGAGCAAGATGGACCGAGCGGATCCCCACCTCACCAGGATGCTTCCAGCAGAGGTGGCCGGCGCCGGGAGGCCGCGGCGGCGCCGGGCGACAGAGGTTGGCCGATCGGAGAAGAAGACCTTCGCTAGGGCACCCCCGATCAGCCCCGATCCCCAACCGATGTTGATCGGGCTTCGTGGGGACGTTGCAGTCGACAAGAAGGGATGATCCAACGGTCTTGATCTCGATTGGGCTGGTCGGATGAAGCCCGCGTCCGCGGTTGTCAAAGAAAGCGATAATCCGGTGGGGTGGCTCCCGCCGGCGATCGGGTCGGCGGCGCCGGCACAGCCTGTAACCGGAGGGTCGCCTCAATGTCAGGAGTCCATTGGTATTGTCCTTATGCCAATTTGAAGAAAAAGAATCCATAAACTCACCTTCGCCGGAAGTTGGAGGAAGATGGGTTGGCCCGCGGCGGCGCTGCGGCGGCGGCTGGGGACCGGACCACCACAGTTCGGTTGCGGCGTCCCAGAGGAGTCCTCAGGTGCAGACTCGGTCCACCCAGGGTCCTCCCAAACCTCTTCCTCCACAAGACCCGAGATCGAGAAGGGTTCTTGATGCTTCCTTCTCCGGCGAGGGGGAGGCGGCGGCCAGTGCGGGGAGGTCCGGAAGTGAGGCTGAGGGCGAGGTCTGTTGGAGGGCTACGCTAAAGGGGCTGGGGCTGCGCGATTTAAAGAGGAGGATTCAAGTTTGAATTTCGAATAGGGTTTAGATTGCACAATTGCAATGTAGTCCTTCATCACTTGGTATTTTAGGTTTTGGTCCACTACAGTATGCATTATTTACATCCAGGTCCCTCTCCCATGAGTGGCACGCAATTCGAGGCAACATCTTTAGGGATTCATGTGCAAAAATCGTATTTTTCGACGCTTTTCACGCTTTTCGAGAAGATCCGGTCGTCGAAACGGAAAATGGACTGCGCCATGACGTCCGGCTCGACGAGACCTATCAGGTAGCGATTTCTGATTTTCAAGAAACTGCCAGAATAAAATCTCGGTCCATAAAAACTGTGTCAAAGATACAGTTTTCGCGCTTTTCAAGATTCCGGAGTCGTCAAACAGAATTTTTGACTGCGCCATTGCGTTCAGAATATCGAAAATAGCTAGAATTGACTACTTGAATCACTATATTAGAAGTCCAGATAGTAGATTGGCCAACATTAGCTCTTAGGGAAATCAAATTTTAGGGTTTACTGTTCATTGTACCCGCGACTTAAGTCGCGGGTCCCGCCGGCTTCAACGCTGATTTCTGGGAGATCCGACCGTCAGATCAGAACAAGTTTAATATGGATTTCACTCAGTTCGCCATGACGGTCGCACTCGTGGTCTCGGATCTTCGAGGTCAGGCTCGGATTGAAAGGTGATATTTCTGGCCCATTAATTGTGCAAATTATACTGCAGAAAAGGGGCACTGTCGCTATCTGAGCCATTTATGATCCAAATTCAACCTGACTTCAATCAATTTCATTTATTTATTTATTTTCAAAATTCAAGTTCTTACATCTCTCCCACCAAAAAGAAAGTTTCGTCCCTGAAACTTAATACAACTAAGAACCAAATAAATGATCACCCAGGGGGTAACCCCGAAGACTATAACTATTATCAAGCTAACAAGTAGACCCAATCACGATATTACCCCTTACGGGGTAGAGTACTTCAAACCATTCTTTCGACAGTACCTTGTCTGCAGCCAACATACTTATCAAAAGAAGGGTGAAATACCCAAGATCTGTCGCCAACATCGAGTTGGAGACACGACTCCCACGGAGTCAACCGGAGGTATAGGTAACGTGGCTAAAGCAATCAATGTCTACAGAGATCAATGTCCAATTTAATCTTTAACCCTTTATTAAAACAAAGTAATTCAGATTATTATATCACCTCCACTTCAAAGGAGTTTTGTTCACGAAGTTTACAACTTAAAGTCATGCTTTAAGAATTGCTTAAAACAGTTCATTCGAGAGCTACGAAATCAGTCGTTGGTTTTCCCTCCGTTGGCTCTCCGTGAGAGGTCAGTGCATAAACGCGTCCACCTGCCGACTGATACCCTCCAGTAGGTGGTCGAGGTAGTGGGGACGCCCAGATGAAGCTGAGCTAGGCGCCGGTTCTAGTCGTCGTTGTGAAGGTGCGGGTACCGGGGCTGTAATCTGCGCAGGTGCGAAACCCTGCGGGCAATCCGAAGCTCTATGTCCCTGTTGGCCGCATTTGAAGCATCGGCCATGCCTCTGATCGCAATCTCTTGCCCGGTGGGTATCCCCGCAGAAGACGCAAGGCCGGGGTGGCCTCGCCTTCTTGTTTTGATTTGAACGCCCATCGCCGTTTCCAGGATGCGCCCTCTTCTTGCCCTTGTCCTTGTCCTTGTCCTTGTCTTTCTCCGCCGCATTCCGCTCAGCGCGGGACATCTTGATCTCCGACTCGATCGCTAGACACCGCTCCACGCAGTTGTCGAAGTCGGTGGAGAGGTGCGACGCGAGGTGTCGGCGAATCTCAGGCCTCAAGCCCTGCGAAAACAAGCGTACCTTCCGGCGCTCCTCGCGCACCGCCTGGGGCACCAGGTCGGCGATGCGCAGGAACTCCTGCTCGTACTCTCGGACGCTCTTGTCGCCCTGTTTGATCGTCTCTAACTCGCGCTCGAGACCTCCTTGGTGGTCTCCTTGAGGTGATGCTGGTCCATGGCGGTTTTAAAATCTTCCCAAGTTGGATCGGCTGGGCTAGGGAAGTAGCGCTCGCGCGGTGTCGCCTCCACCACCTGGATGCGCGGCCCTCCAAGCAGTGGACGGCGATGTGGACCTTGTCTTGTCCTCGATGTAGGCGTCTTGGAATAATTTCTCCATATGATCGATCCATTCCTCGACCGCCCAGTGGTCCTCGTCTTTGCCGTCGAAGGTTTGCGGCTTGAACTTTTGAATTCTAGCAAAACCGCCTTCGCTCGGGCCCTCTCTGCTCGATCGGCCTCAGTATCGGCCGCAGGATCAACAGCGGGAGCAACAGAACGAGAGGAAGCAGACGCGAGGAAGCAGTGGCGGCATGGGTAGCAGCAACCCTCGGTACCGCCCAGGAGGTTGCGGCAGGCTGGAGCTGGAATGGGCCCGCCGGTGGTGGTGCGGGGTCTACATCTGGCTCAGCCAAGCATTCAGGCTCAGCGACAGCCGGTGCAGCAGGGGGTGCAACCGGCGATGTGACCTCAGGTACAGGTGGAGGAGCAGGCGGGGTAGGAGTGGAAGGGCCAGCGGCCTGCTGCTGCATAAATTGCTGGAGCATCCCAGCCCAAAGTCGCCACCGTGGCCTCAAGCCCGGTCATACGGCCCATGATCAAGGGCTCGCTCGGAGTGCTAGTGGTCGGCCTACTCCACGGCCCGTGCCCCGTCCCCGTCCACGACCTGGAGGACGAGCACATAGCCTATAATACAGAAGCAGGTCAGAACAGATCTGATAATCTTGAGCTTCTAATCCTTATACGAGACATACCCAACGCTCTCACGTGACAAGTCATCCTAGGTTCATCCTAACCAGTTCCTAATCATCTTTTCCTAGGTACCGTATACCTATTCTCTGATACCATCTAATCTGTCACGCCCCGAGTTTTAAAAAATCAGGTCTAAATTTTTTTTTTTTTTTTGAAATCAGAGTTTGCAAACTGGGCGCAACAGACCGCACACGTATAGAAGACTCTCTGTCCCGAGGACAGAGGACTCCCCTATACATGCACGGCTAAAATCATAATCAGAGATCAACAGATATATCAGTATCTAATCTAATCTATTCAGCAGGAATAATCAGAATTAAGTTATACATCATCAGTTTAAATGTCCAAATCAAGATGAGCTGGAATGAAATGCGGAAACTAAATGTCTGCAAAAGTCATCGCTATATAATGCTCATGGGGACAGCTCTATCGTAGTCAGCTCACTGGATCGTCCCGACCATCTCACCACCCGACGGACCTGCAACAGTCACCCGAGGGTGTGAGATACACCGGAGTGCATCCCAGTGGGCACGACGAGCCGAGGGGTCAGCTAATCGTACCTACTGGGTACTAAAATCTGCGGATAGTAAAAATCTGTAGGAAAAGCTGGAAACATAGATGTCTACTAATAACCAGAATCAAAATAGCAGGTAAGTAAGCTGAACAATCAGGGTGTATCAGGATATAACAGTCAAGAGAACTGTAGAACATGCATGCTGGAAATCAAATGTCAACTACAAGGATCATGTATAAAGAACTACTAGAGATACAAGCATGTCTACAGATAATGGTGCTGGAAATAACTGAACAACAGTACAAGTCAAACAATGCGTCAATGGTAGAAAACCAAATATCCAATCATGCGCCATATTGGTCCCGCAGGACCTCAGCAATGCCACTGTTCGGCACCTTTTCGGCTGACATAACCTTGTCGAGGGCTCACGGGTCTATCATCAGACCACTTTACCGGTAAAGAACAATCTCCACGGGGAGCTACCCCGGCCATGTTCGTGAAGTACAGCAGTGCATGGCAAGTCGTAATGATCAATCTCAACGGTCTAGTGACGGGTAGTCGGCAACATGCCGAGATCCCAACAGGGAATCATCTGTCTATATCTATCCATCGGAATCAATCAATAATGCATATCGAGTAGTGTCTATCAATCAGGATCAATCAATCATGCATATCGAGTAGTGTCTATCAATCAGGATCAATCAATCATGCATATCGACGTATGTCAAAGAAATCTCAATGACATGAAATCAACAGGTGTCATCTAATCATGCAATCTATATATATATCAATCAATCAGGATCAGTCAGGAATAATCAGGGATCAGGTAGGTGAACAAAACAATCACATGTATAAGTCTAATCGAGTCGATGTCAAACAAGGGAAATAGCGATATATCAAAATAGGTCATGTAATCAGCAGGAATCAAAAACAGGTGTCCGACTGGACTAAAGCAACCAGAGGGCCGAATAGATCAAGCCCGGACCGAAGATAACCCACCTGAATGACGGCAGACCCTCGAACTCCCGCACAGCCACTGGGAGGCTGGTGCTGAACAGCTGGGCCCAAGAATAGTAAGATATGATCAGTATACTCATAAAAACCCATCCCCGACGACATAACAACAACGCGACGTTAATACGGGCAATTATCGTCGACTTATTGAATAACCCCAATTTCCGACCAACGAGAGTCCACGGGACTCTAATAAAATGTCCAATTAGTGTATAATTACTGCTTAAGGTCAGCCATCAAGTCCATTTATAATTTGATCCCTAAACATTCTTAGTTTGCATAAAAATCATAAATTAACGGACTATTTCGACTCGTTCTCGAAATCCGGGAATCCCAACGACGTTCTGCAAATTTCAGCGGGTACGTTACGACGAGACGGATCCCGTGCTCACACGGTGGGCTAGCACGGATCCCAATAACAAAGTTGGCCCATAACTCTTTAGAGTCCAATTATTAGCTATGCAATATCTTAAGATTCATGTGACCAGAACAGAATGTAACTGAAGCATGGTACTGAGCAAGGTCTGAGGGCAGTGGGGCTCACCTGAGGGGCGTCGGAGACTGCCGAACAGTGGCCGGAGCAACACCACCAAGAGGCAAGGGCTCGGTTTGGGTCCACTTGGAATAACAATGGCTCAGACCTGCACCAGAGGGGAGCACCAACATTATAACCCTCCCAGAAGATGCTTGGTCCCTGTGGGGTCGAGCCTCGGCGGCCGGAGGCGGCGGCGGCCGGAGACAAGTCCATCCATGCTATTTCGGGTGCAAAGTTGGAAACAAATCACAGGGGGGTCTCTGGCCCCAAGTAAATTCATGGAGTGCTTAGAATCATTATTTAGAGCTTACCTGTCGAGGTGGCTGGAGCCCAAGCCGCCGGGGATCGCCGGAGTCCCAAATCTATGCCGAGCTCGGGTGCAACTCTGAAGCATCCAAACCCCACGTTAAGATCTTCATGCAACACAATGGGAGGACTCTAGGGGATCATAGGACCCTACCTGCACCGGTTGCCGGGGTCTGGAGGCGCCGGCGACGCGCGGCGGCGAAGCTCGGGAAGCTTCGGAGGAGCTCCAATGGCGGATTTCCGGCGCGGCGATCCGGGCCGGAGCAAGATGGACCGAGCGGATCCCCACCTCACCAGGATGCTTCCAGCAGTGGTGGCCGGCGCCGGGAGGCCGCGGCGGCACCGGGCGACAGAGGTTGGCCGATCGGAGAAGAAGACCTTCGCTAGGGCACCCCAGATCAGCCCCGATCCCCAACCGATGTTGATCGGGCTTCGTGGGGACGTTGCAGTCGACAAGAAGGGATGATCCAACGGTCTTGATCTCGATTGGGCTGGTCGGATGAAGCCCGCGTCCGCGGTTGTCAAAGAAAGCGATAATCCGGTGGGGTGGCTCCCGCCGGCGATCGGGTCGGCGGCGCCGGCACAGCCTGTAACCGGAGGGTCGCCTCAATGTCAGGAGTCCATTGGTATTGTCCTTATGCCAATTTGAGAAAAAGAATCCATAAACTCACCTTCGCCGGAAGTTGGAGGAAG
Source organism: Tillandsia leiboldiana (assembly GCA_029204045.2). Classification (NCBI taxonomy): domain Eukaryota; kingdom Viridiplantae; phylum Streptophyta; class Magnoliopsida; order Poales; family Bromeliaceae; genus Tillandsia; species Tillandsia leiboldiana. Next base: position 2,967,306 of record CM055075.1, read on the forward strand.
ATGGGTTGGCCCGCGGCGGCGCTGCGGCGGCGGCTGGGTGACCGGACCACCACAGTTCGGTTGCGGCGTCCCAGAGGAGTCCTCAGGTGCAGACTCGGTCCACCCAGGGTCCTCCCAAACCTCTTCCTCCACAAGACCCGAGATCGAGAAGGGTCTTGATGCTTCCTTCTCCGGCGAGGGGAGGCGGCGGCCAGTGCGGGGAGGTCCGGGAAGTGAGGCTGAGGGCGAGGTCTGTTGGAGGGCTACGCTAAAGGGGCTGGGGCTGCGCGATTTAAAGAGGAGGATTCAAGTTTTGAATTTCGAATAGGGTTTAGATTGCACAATTGCAATGTAGTCCTTCATCACTTGGTATTTTAGGTTTTGGTCCACTACAGTATGCATTATTTACATCCAGGTCCCTCTCCCATGAGTGGCACGCAATTCGAGGCAACATCTTTAGGGATTCATGTGCAAAAATCATATTTTTCGACGCTTTTCACGCTTTTCGAGAAGATCCGGTCGTCGAAACGGAAAATGGACTGCGCCATGACGTCCGGCTCGACGAGACCTATCAGGTAGCGATTTCTGATTTTCAAGAAACTGCCAGAATAAAATCTCGGTCCATAAAAACTGTGTCAAAGATACAGTTTTCCGCGCTTTTCAAGATTCCGGAGTCGTCAAACAGAATTTTCGACTGCGCCATTGCGTTCAGAATATCGAAAATAGCTAGAATTGACTACTTGAATCACTATATTAGAAGTCCAGATAGTAGATTGGCCAACATTAGCTCTTAGGGAAATCAAATTTTAGGGTTTACTGTTCATTGTACCCGCGACTTAAGTCGCGGGTCCCGCCGGCTTCAACGCTGATTTCTGGGAGATCCGACCGTCAGATCAGAACAAGTTTAATATGGATTTCACTCAGTTCGCCATGACGGTCGCACTCGTGGTCTCGGATCTTCGAGGTCAGGCTCGGATTGAAAGGTGATATTTCTGGCCCATTAATTGTGCAAATTATACTGCAGAAAAGGGGCACTGTCGCTATCTGAGCCATTTATGATCCAAATTCAACCTGACTTCAATCAATTTCATTTATTTATTTATTTTCAAAATTCAAGTTCTTACACTAAAATACTTAAGTCCAATTATTATTATTTGTGTCCATGATCTCTTATAAATCCAATCATAATTTCATTCCCATCTAATATTGATTTATTAGAATATCACATCTTTACAAATAATTAGTTTTTAAACTTTTTTTTAAAACTTTTACAGAATATATTATTTTTCTTAAAATTGTTATTTTTTTAAAAAATAAAATTTTAAAAATATTTGTGTACAATGCGCAGGTTAATAACTAATTTATTTTGAAATTGATCCATCATAGCATACTAAAGCGAAGAATCCCAACCCTGCCTCTTTAATTTGCTTTAAAAAATCAAAACCCTGCCTCTTTAATTAGCTTTAAAATTGGTTCCTTTTCAAAGCAACAAGCAAAGTATCAAACTTTAGAGCGTAAGCTTCTAACTTCATCTGGCCACAAACCAAATTATTGATACATAACAATCTTCCTTAGACCCGTTTGGTATTTAAGTTCATCTAATATTATTTGATAAAATAAAGTTGGGGTATACTAGCTTTTACTTTTTTATAAAATAGAGTTAGTTTCTTATCTCACATAACGCAATCTCACTGTAATTCTAAATGAAGACTTAATACAATTATTATATTTTTTATAATTATAAAATATTTAAATTATTGAGTAAAGATTAAAAATAGAAAAAAAAATAATGGTGTAATCAGCATATCTATCTGCAACTAAATCTAATATAAAATTTATGCAATCTTATTTAGAAAAAATATTCCTATAAATTATTAGGCTTTAAATTCTTGAGAAGTTTTAATAAAATAAACTATTTTTTTCAAAATTACTTTATAATTTTTGAAAAATAAAAATTTAAAAATATCAGTATGCAATGCAGCAGGTAAATACAAAAAGCAAAATTGTTGAACATGACAATCTTATTTATAACAATTTCATTATTTAATAATGAAAAAAAATTAAATAATTACTGAAAGAACTAAAATTTAGAAGAAAATTTGAGTATGCAGTTTGTTCGTAAATGTATAGCTACAAGTAATATGTAACCTTGTTAAATCTTATTTTAAAAAATTATCTCTACAAATAATTAGTTTTTTTAATTTTTTGAAAAATTATACAATAGATTATTTCTTCTAACTTTAATTTATTATTTTTTAAAATAAAATTTTAAAAATATTCAGGTACAATGCACCAATTAACAACTACTTTATTTAGCAAGTAATCGGCACAAGAATACAGAAGTAAAAAAGTCACCAACACTCCACCTTTATTTTGTTTTAAAATGGATTTTCTTCTAAAGTAGCAAGCAAAAAATCATATGACAAACTAAATTGTCGAGACATGTCAATCTTATTTAAGACATATAAATTATTTATAATTTAAAAGATTTTAAATTATATGAAAAGAACTTAAAATAGAAAAGAAATTTGGAAATGCAATCAGCAAATATGTAATCATATTCAATTTAATTTTAAAAAGTTGTCTACAAATAATTAAATTTTAATTTTTTTATAAATTTTTATAGAAAAATATTTTTCTCAAAATTAATTTATTATTTAAAAAATAAAAATTTAAAATATATGTGTGCAATGCATGGGTCAGCAACTAATTTATTTTGAAATTAGTTGAAACAATAATACAAATCTGTGAATCCTAACACTGCATCTTTAATTTGCGAGTCTAGCTACTAGACTATCAAAAGCACCGAACACTTGATGCTATCAAGTTTTCTGCCATTAGATTTACCTCTTTGACCATTTATATCTCTTAGATCATGCTATTTCACCAACCAACCACTATCATCTTAATCACACATTTTTTCATCCAAGGACCGAAAATCTGATAGTACCAATGATTTAGTGCTATTAATAGAATAGTAGCCTAGTTCTTAATTTGCATAAAATATATAAGTTTCTTTTTACAATGGCAAGTAAAGAATCATATTTCTATAGCCGTAGTTACTATTTTCGTCAAATGGCTAGCTAAATTGTTGAGTAATAATACTAGTTATATTAAAAAAATGTTTAAACTATTGCAGAAAGAGTTAAGAATAGAAAAGCAATTTGGATGTGCAATTAGTACATTTATTTATACTTCATCTTCAATTTTCTTTAAAATACATTCCTTTCCTAACTTATAAGCAAAGAATCAAACTTTATTTCTCATACTTTCTTATAAATACATTGGAAGTCATTTGAGCCTCCTTGCTATTCTTTCTCCTTAACTAAAACTAATGGGATCATTCTCCTTAACGTATGAATAGCAATTAAACGATTTAGTATGTTGAAAGACATTTGGATATCTCTGCTGCTCTTTCTCCTTAACACATGAGTAGGCATTTAGCTATTTGGATCTCTCTGATGCTCTTTCTCCTTAACACATGAATATGGATTTAGCTATTTGGATCTCTTTACTGTTCTTTCTCTTTAACACATGAATATGGATTTAGCGATTCAGGTACGTACATATTTAATTTCTTTCATTATTCTTATTGCTCATGTTTTGATTTTTGATTTTTTTTTTTTTTTTTCGTCATATGTTTTTATTTCTTGCTATAATTGAGATTTAAGACTCATTTATTCAATAGAGATAACACAATTACACGATTAACAAAAACGAAAAACTCCTAATAATAAGAAAATTACTCAACTATAAAAGTAGACTTAGAAGGAAGAAAATAACATTCTAATATAGTATACGTTAACACATAAAACGTATAATATCTATTAGATTTTCGTAAAGAGTAGATATTTTCTCGTTTTATTTTAGTTTTACTTAAATTCTTTTTTTGCCTAATCCTCGTCACCATTTATTTGTTCTATTAAACCTATAAGTCTTAAAATCCAAATGTAAACCATGAGATATTATTTTTAAAAACTACGCATTTTCATGCATAAATTGTGCATGGTTCTAGATTATATTTAATGCTTTTCATTTGAGTGTTAATTAAAGTATTTAGATTTGAGTTCTAGAATTATTGGTTTATAAAGCACACAATAAACTTTCACTAGTTAGGCTATTAATTTGTTTTTTATAGCTGTAAATTAATATTGTGTGGCTATTAATGAATTTTTCGATGAATTTCAACTCTATGTTTATGCACAAACCTAAAATAAATGCTAGTTTGGAACTAATAATCTATCTAACATACATTATTCTGAAGTACTATCTTTACTATAGCATTGTCACTTGGCGCAATTTTAAAGTAAAAAATTGCTATATTAAAATTATATAATTTATATTAAATTTTAATAAAAATCTATATTGCGAATTTATTTTGTTCAATATTTATATTAAATTCTACTAAAACTCAACGTTCTAGATTTATTCTCCAAATTTAAACTCTACCATTCATTTGCAGTGACCACGACCCTCTCAAAGTTAATAAAATTGCTTTGAAAATTTTCTTTTTATAATGTTTTAATTAAAATAGCAAGTAAAGAGTTATATTTTTGTAGCCAAACTTCGGCCAAGTGACAAGCCAAGTTATTGACGCATACCAATCTTATTTAAGACAACTAGATTATTTATAATCATAATATAATGACTCGAATGTAACGATCCGACCCGCTAGCAATAATAACTTGCTGGGCCCAAACCACAACCCAAAATGTTTAAGCCCAGTCATTATTACTAGCGGATCGGATCGTTACATTTGGTATCACAGCTAATCACCAGCTGAAAGTGTGTGACGAGTCTCAACTGAACTAGCGTTGAATAACAAGGCTAGCGAGACAAGTCGTACATCGCATGGTGATTTTGGATTGTATGTGTGATTGGGTTGACGAGCACGTTAGGCCTAAACTGGAGGAGTATGTGACACTCTAATAATCCTACATCGAATGAGAATAAGATTGTGATTGAATATATAAGAGATTATGAACATTAGTAATAATAACTGGACTTAAGTATTTTGGGCCCAATAAATTATTATTGGTTGTGGATCGGGTTGTTACATATAATAATTTTAAATTGTTATGGAAAGAGTTTAAATAGGAAAGAAATTTGGTTAAGTAATCCGTATATCTATCTATAACTACATCAAATTAATATATCATAATATCCAACCTTATTTAAAAAATAATGTGTAAAATAATTAGATTTTAATCTTTTTATATATTTTTATAAAAAGATAATTTTCTAAAAATTAATTTATTAATTAAAAAATAAAATTTTAAAATATTCGTGTACAATGGATGGATCAGAAATTAGTTTATTTTGAAATTAATTGAAACAAGAATACAAATCAATGCATCCTAACACTACATCTTTAATTTACATTAAAATATATAAGTTCCTTTTTAAAGTGGCAAGTAATGAATCATATTTCAATAGTCGTAATTACTTCTTTTGTTAAGTGGCCAGCGAAATAATTGACATATATATGATAATCTTACTTATGGTAATGATATTATTTATAATAAAAAATGTTTAATTAGTATATCTATTGTCAAAAGAGTTAAAAATATAAAAGAAACTTTGATGTGTAATTAGTATATCTATTTCTAGTCTCATCTTTATTTTTTTTTTAAATTGTTTTCTTTTCGAAATGAGAAGCAAAGAATTAAACTTTATTTCACATACCTACTTATAAATACATTGAAAGGCATTTGAACTTCTCTATTATTCTTTCATCTTAACAGGACGTTGAAAGCCATTTGGATCTCTCTGCTGCTATTTCTCTTTAGCACATGAATAAGTATTTAGCTGTTTTGGATCTCTCTACTGCTCTTTCTCTTTAACACATGAATAGGGATTTAGCAATTCAGGTATGCACATATTTAATGTCTTATATTATTCTTGTTATTTATCTTTTAATTTTTGTTTTTTTTTTTTTTCGTCAGATTCTATTATTTCTGGCTGTAATTGAGGTTTAAGACTCATTTATTCAACAGGGATAACATAATTACACGAGTAACAAAACAAAACAAAAACTCATAATAATATAAGAAGAAAAAGATAGTATGCTATCCATTTTATTTATATTTTTAAAAAATAAACTTAGCTAGAAATGTGAAGCAACTAGGCTTAGAAGGAATGAAATAACATTCTAATATAAAATACGTTGACACATGAGGTGCATAATATTTATGAGATTTCGAAAAGAGTAGATCTTTTCTTATTTTATTTAGTTTTACTTGATGTTCTTTTTTTTGCCTAATTGTCATCACTGTTTACTTTGTTCTATCAAACTTACATGTCTAAAAACCCAAATGTAAATCATAAGATATGATTTTTAAAAACTATGAATTTTCGTGTATAAACTGTGTAGGGTTCTAGATTATATTTAATGTTTTTCATTTGTAGGATTTGGAATAGTCATGTATATATGTCATGTCTCGAGCCCGCCTATTTGATCGGTTCGAAAAATATGCACAAACCGTCGAACTGACAACGTCTCTTCCGAATTGTTCGAGGTGTATTTATAGCCAGTATATGAATTTCGACAAGAAATTTAAGTATCATTTAATTATATACTATCATTGCCAATACATACAAGCACAGTAAGAAAATTAATTATATACTATCATTACCAATAGATACTATCTGTACATAACTAAACTAAACATACTATCATTTAATATATGAATTTCTTGTCGAAATTCATATAGATACTAATTATGTCGAAATACATATTAGCAATAATAACTCGTTGGACCCAAACCACCGGCCCAAAATACTTAAGTCCAGTTATTATTATTGGTGTCAATATCTCTTATATACCCAATCACAACCTTATTCTCATCCGATGGGGGACAATTGGGGTGTCACAAAATATAACACTATACAAGTTCGATCCAATAAAATAAAATAAAACCCTCTCTCATAAGTAGGGTGACCTATACCCGAGGCCACTATATAGGGCGCAATGCCCTTGTCGCGATCCTGCGCCGCCGCGTTTGGTGAGGGCTCTGTAAAATAGAGGGTGAGAACTAAAAGAAGTTTCCAATGGGTTCAACCCCGTCTTGAGCGCCTCTCCCACTAAGACTAAGCAAAGTATAAGTAGATAATAATGAAAGTTGTAGACTACTGTACTATGCAATTAAAGGATTTCTTGCAACAATCTGTTTAAGAATCTCGTGGGGAACTCAAACAACTCAATTTCAAAGGATTTAACGCAAACCGTAACTTCAAAATCCATGAAATCCATTTACCTTTTGGAGAAAGCAAGCTCCAAGGTCCTCCTATTCTTCTTCTTCTTTTTCTCCTTCTTTTCCTTAGGTTTTCCCTCCAAAACCCTAGTTTTAGGGTTTGATTCTAGAGAAAAAGAGAGGAGAAAATAAGTGAGGGGGGGAGTGGAGAAGAGAGAGTGTGCGTACGGGTGTGTTTGGGTTACGAGAGAGGTGGCAACGAGGGGTTTAAACCCAGTTTGGGCCAACTGGTTTAATTCCCGAACCAGCCTCAACCCACCTAAACCAAACCGCCGATGTCTGGACCTTCCTATAAGGTCCGGACCCCGAACGGGTCCTACCTGGGTTCGCGGGGACGGTCCGAACCTACCCACAAGTTCTTGACCCCGAAGGTTTCCTCAGCGCTTCTATGCAAGGGAGGTCCGGACTCCGAGAGCTAAAAACATCATAATTTTTTTAAAATTTTCCAACTTCGCTCTACATAGTTCGACTCACTTCTAATCATTCCGAAACTTTCGAAACACTTCTTGGACACTGTCTAGACCATTCCTGACTGTACTTTGTCCATTTTGGCCAAAGTCCAGTATAGTGATCCAAATTTCTTGGATGCTACATTCTTCTCCCTTAAAATAGTTTCGTCCACGAAACTTAAAAACATACCTTAGCTAGGTCGATCCAAAAAGAAAGGGATAGCGTTCTCGCGTCCCGTCCTCAAGTTCCCAGGTGGCTTCCTGTTCGAAGTGATTTCTCTATCGGACTTTAACATATTAAATTGTTCAATTCCATAGCCTTCTCTGGTCATGAGCAATGATCTCTATCAGGAACTCCTCATATGTCAGATCCTCCTGCAGATCTAATGGCTCATAATTGAGAATATGGATCTCGTCATGTATATACTTGCAGAGGGTAGATACATAAAATATGTTGTGGACTCCCGCAAGTCTCGGTGGTAGTGCGAGCATATATGCCATGGTGCCAACTCGCTCCAAGATTTCATACGGTCTCATGTACCGAGGTAGCTTCCTAGGAACCCCGAAACGTTTAACTCCACGCATGGGTGACACTCTCATAAATACGTGGTCCCTTACCGCAAATTTCAAGTCTCGCCTGCGCTTACTCTGCATAACTTTTCTGTCAAGCTTGCGCTGTTAAAAGTCGCTAGCGAGTAAGGCAGACCTATTCTTCTGCTTCCTGCAACATATCGGGCCAAGGACGACCCTTCCCCAACCTCGCTCTAATGGATTTGATATCGACACCTTCTTCTATAGAGGGCTTCGAACAGCGCCATTTTTACACTGGCCTAATAACTGTTATTATATGCAACCTCGGCTATCAGCAAATGTGTATGCCATCCACCTTTATGGTCCGACTCACACTCTTGCAGCATATCCTTGATGATCTGAATCATCCTTCTGATTGACCATCACTCTGAGGGTGAAATGATGTACTAAAATTGAGTCGCGTGCCAAGGGCTTCGTGCAAACTCCTCCAAAATTGGGATGTGAATTGGGGATCTCGATCCAATACAATTGATGCCAGAATTCTATATAGCTTTACTATCTCGTCGAGGTAGAGCTGAGTCAATTTGTCGCCCGACCAAGTGGTGTGGATCGACAAAAAGTGAGCTGATTTTGTCAAACGATCCACAATCACCCAAATTATGTTGTGGCCTCCTTGAGAGCGAGGCAACCCCATGACAAATTCCATTGCTATACTTTTTCACTTCCAAATGGGAATAGGTAAGCTTTGAAGTTTACCCGCTGGAATTCGGTGCTCTGCTTTCACCTGCTAGTATACAAGACATTGTACAACGAAGCGCTCGATATCCCTTTTCATCTCGGGCCATCAGTAATGCGACTTCATATTTTTATACATCTTGGTGCCACCCGAATGAATATTATATAGAGACTGATGTGCTTCTTGTAATACCTCTCCTCGGATATCTACATCGCTTGATACGCATAGCCGGCCTCGAAACTTAATTGCACCGTCGGGATCAACACTGAATTCATCGGCACACCCATTATCTTTGTCGCCCCACACCTTTTGGAGATCTGGGTCCACAGACTGCTGATGTTTAATTTTCTTCAATAAGGTCCGCCTCATGACTAGAGTGGTAAGAATCATAGGTGCATCCGAAACTACAACCTCTAAGCTGAGTCGCCGTATTTTTTCAATCAACGGCGGCTGGGTCATGATCAACATTGCAAGGTTCTCCACTGATTTTCTGCAAAGCGCATCTGCCACCACGTTGGCTTTACCTGGGTGGTACCGGATGGTTACATCATAATCTTTCAGGAGCTCTAGCCATCTGCGCTGCCTCAGATTTAGCTCTTTTTGTGTTAATAGGTATTTGAGGCTCTTATGATCTGTATACACCTCGCAACGCTTGCCATAAAGATAATGTCTCCACAATGTGAGGGTGAAGACCACGACCGCTAACTCGAGGTCATGGGTAGGATAATTCTTTTCATAGCTCTTGAGCTGTCGGGAGGTATAGTCTATAACTTGCCCGTTTTGCATTAACACACACCCGAGACCCTGGTGTGATGCATTGTTGTACACCACAAAGCTCTCCCCTGGAATTGATAGGGAGAGAACAGGAGCATTCGTCAACCTTTCATTCAACTTCTCGAAGCTTCGACCGCAATCGTCGCTCCAAATAAATCTTTCTCCTTTATGCAGTAGGTGCATTAGCTGTAACGACTCGACCCACTAGCAATAATAACTTGTTGGGCCCAAACCACCGCCTAAAATTCTTAAGCCCAGTTATTATTATTAGTGTCAATGTCTCTTATATACCCAATCACAATTCCATTCCCATCCGATGTTGGACTATTGGGGTGTCACAGACTCCCCCCATTTAGACCTGACGTCCTTGTTAGTCCAAACACACACACAATCCAAGATGACCAGGCGATGTGAGACTTGTCTCGCTAGCCCTGTCATCTAGACCCAGGCTCAATCGAGACTCGTCACACACTTCCGGCTGGTGATTAGCTCTGATACCAAATGTAACGACCCGACCCACTAGCAATAATAACTCGTAGGGCCCAAACCACCGCCCAAAATGCTATAGTCAAATTAAGAGATTTAGTCCTATTATATCTCATATATAGGACTAGTCCAAATTCTAGGGGTCTTACATTACTGTGACGCCCCAACTTCCCAAAGGGCCACCCATCCTAGAGCTACTCTAGCTCTAGCATGCTCAACTCTCTTAACCTCTTGGGCTAATGCTATAGCAGGGTTAAGAGATTTTAGTCCTATTATATCTCATATATAGGACTAATCCAAATTCAAGAGGTATTACATTCCTCCCCCCTTTAAGCGTTGATATCCTCGTCAGGCTCAGTCACACTCACAAGTATCAGACGATGTGAGATTCGTCTCGCTAGCCGTAGCCGACCTTGTGAGGAGCTGCACTCCATCCACAATAGTCATTAGTCGGGGAGCCGCTACACTCCATCCACAATGATCATTAGTCGGGGAGCCGCGCTCTACCCGCTATATAACCCTGGCTCAGTCAAGACTCATCTCACATTTTTGGCGAGTGAATGGCTTTGATACCAACTATGACGCCCCAACTTCCCAGTGGGTCACCCATCCTAGAGCTACTATAGCTCTAGCATGCTCAACCCTCTTAATCTCTTGGGCCTAGCCACCACCCAAAATGCTATAGTCAGGTTAAGATGTTTAGTCCTATTATATCATTTATATTTTGGACTATTTTAAATTTCGGGGGTGTCACATCAGCGGAGTGGCAATCCTTGAAAACCCCTCCACAAACCGTCGATAATATCCCGTGAGGCCTAGAAAGCTACGGACCTCCGTCACATTTGTCAGGTGAGGCCAATCCTTGATCACTTCTATTTTTTTCGGGTCAACAGACACTCCATTTTTCGATATAATGTGACCCAAAAAGGCGACCTCCTTCAACCAGAAGTCACACTTTTTCAGCTTTGCATAGAGCTTCTCTTCATGAAGGATCTGTAGCACTGCTCTTAAATGCTCCTCATACTCCTTATTACTATGGGAGTAGACCAAGATGACGTCTATAAAGACTACGACAAATCGATCCAACAGCGATTTGAACACACGATTCATTAGGTCCATAAATACTGACGGGGTATTGGTAAGCCTAAATGGCATGACCGTGAATTCATAATGTCCATACCGCATGCGGAACGCGGTCTTATGGACATCCTCAAGCTTGATCTTCAACTGATGATACCTTGACTAAAGGTCAATTTTTGAGTATACCCCTTTATAACTGATCAAATAAATCATCAATACGGGGTAGCGGGTACTTGTTTTTATTTGCGACCTTGTTCAGCGTCCACGCGAAGCCAGAGCGAGTCGTCCTTCTTCTTGACAAATAGCATTAGGGCTCCCCACGGCGACACGCTCGGCTTAATGAAACTATTATCCAAGAGGTCCTGCAATTGCGTTGTAACGATCCGGCCCACTAGCAATAATAACTCGTTGGGCCCAAACCACAACCCAAAATGCTTAAGCCCAGTTATTATTGCTAGTGGGCCGGGTCGTTATATTTAGTATCAGAGCCAATAACCAGCCGGAAGTGTGAGACGAGTCTTGGCTGAGCCTGGGTCTAGATGACAGGGTTAGCGAGACAAGTCTCACATTGCCTGGTGATCTTGGGCTGCTGTGTGTGTGTGTTTGGGCTGACGAGGACGTCAGGCCTAAACGGAGGGAGTTGGGCTGACGAGGACGTCAGGCCTAAACGGGGGGAGTTTGTGACACCCCGATAGTCCCACATCGGATAGGAGTGTAGATGTGTTTGGGTATATATAAGATATATACACTAGTAATAATAACTGGTTTTAAGCATTTTGGCATGTGGTTTAGGCCCAATGAGTTATTATTGCTAGTGGGTCGGATCGTTACATTCGCCTTCCCAGGAGGTCACCCATCCTAGAACTATTATAGCTCTAGCACGCTTAACTCTATTAACCTCTTGGGTCTTGCTACCATCCAAAATGCTATAGCCGGGTTAAGAGATTTAGTCCTATTATATCATTTATATATAGGACTAATCCAAATTTCAGGAGAGTTACATGCTTCCCCCGTTTAAACCGTGACGTCCTCGTCAGGCTCAAAGACACTTACAAGCACTAGGCAATGTGAGACTCGTCTCGCTAACCTTAGCCGACCTTGTGGGGAGATGCATTCCACCCACAACGGTCATTAGCCGGGGAGACTCGCTCTACCCGCTAAATAACCCTGGCTCAGCCGAGACTCATATCACATTTCCGGCTAGTAAATGGCTCTGATACCAAATGTAACGACCCGGCCCACTAGCAATAATAACTCGTTGGGCCCAAACCACATCCCAAAATTCTTAAGCCCAATTATTATTACTAGTGTCCATGTCTTATATATATCCAAACACATCTACACTCCTATCCGATGTGGGACTATCGGGGTGTCACAAACCTCAGCTCTTTTAGTTTGGCAGATGCCATGCAATACGGAGCCTTCGAGATTGGTGATGTCCCAGGAATCAAGTCGATGACAAACTTGATCTCCCGGTCAGACGAAATTCTTGGTAACTCCGCCGAAAAGACGTTCGGAAACTCTCGAGCAACTAGGATGTCCTCGAGTATCGGAGTCTCCCGGCGACTTTCCACTATCGTCGCCAAATAGGCCACGCACCTACCACTAATCAGCTTCTTTACTCGTGACGTGAACACCTTCATGGCAAAGTGCAAGCTCCTACACCCTCGGTAAACGTGCTTCTATTTCCCAGGCTCTCAGAAGGTTACTACTCTACTCTAACAATAGATGGTTGCATAAAATCTAGAGAGCCAATCCATCTTCAGTATTAAATCAAAGCCTTCCATTCGCCTTAGAACTAATAGGATCGCCGGCATGATCCAGTCATTAATAAGCACTGGGCACTTAGGACACCACAACGAGACGCTTAGGGTATGATTAGGAACTCTAACCCAACTGGTTTGTCTAGTCTCGACCACTTTTATATCATGGGTGCACACAAAAGACTAACTTATGAATGAATGTGATGCACCCGTATTAAAAAAGGGCTCTACACCTGATTCTATTAAGAAGGACCATACCTACCACAACATTCTCTAAGACGATAGGCTTCTCAATCTGAGCTGCAAAAACACGACCACTGGACGCCGGTTGCAATCCCTCGGCTGGGTGCGGTAGTAGAGCACGCCCGGCTGACATAGCAGTTGGTGGAGCTCCCGCAAACTGCCTGGGAGTTGATGGAGTTGATGCAGATGAAGGGGCAGGCAATCCACCCCTCGAGCACTCACTCATCATGTGCCCGAGCTGGCCACATCTGTAACATCTGCCCTTCCATTGCGGACACATTACGGGCCGGTGCTCCCCTCCACAAATAGGACATCTATACTGCCCATGGCTCATCGACTGAGACCTCGGGTGCTTCAAGGGTTTCATAGAACTCGACTATCCTCTGGTGAGACTCGTAGTCTTCTTCCTGCCTTTCTCCAGTTCAAAAAGTTTGCGCTCCTCTCGCGCGATGGCATTACCCTGCTCCACCCACAAGGCTCTGTCTAAGACCTTAGCAAAAGTCTGTAGCTTGAAGGAGTGCACCATTTTGAAAATATCCGGCATGAGTCCCCTCTCAAAGCATAGTGCCTTGTCCCTGTCATCCCGAACGACATCCGAGATACAATTCAGAATGTGAGAGAACTCCCGCTTATACTCTCTCATAGTGCGGTTCACCTACTCCAGCTTATGAAAATCCTTCAGCAGCTTTCTCTTCATGCTATCCGAAAAGTAGGTGGTAAACATTAACCCTCGAAACTTCTCCCAGGTGAATGGAGGTAGAGCCGGGGATTGATTTCTCTTGATCGCTCTCCACTAAACCTCTACTGACTTCACCAAACACGAGACGGCCAAATGCACCTTGTCTTGCTCTAGGGTATACACATTCTCGAACAAAGTTTCAAGCGAGGCGATCTACAACTCTTCAACCCATGGGTCTCTCGCCTCAGTGTCAAATATCGGTGGATTGAACCTTGAGAATGTCATATAGACCGCAAGGGCGCAGTCCCTCTCCGCATCCGCCGCCTCCTTATAGGAGTTTCGTCCGCGAAACTAAAATGCCGCATACCTTATCTTTAATCCTCAAACAAGTGAGGATGCCGCTCCCACATTGTGCTCTCGAGCTCTTAGGTGGCCTCTCGCTCACTGTGGTTAGCCCACAGCACCTTCACGTATGGAATTGAGCGGTTCTTCAAGCTATTCTCCTGCCTATCAACTATCTTCTATGGGTATTCATCATAACTCAAGTCTTTCCGTAGATCCACCGATGGATAGTTGATAATGTGAGTCAGGTCGTGAATATACTGGCAGAGTTGGGATACATTAAAAACGTCGTGTACCCCCACCAACTCCGGAGGCAACGCCAATCTGTAAGCCACAGGGTCGACCTGCTCCAACACCTCATAAGGGCCAATAAAGCAAGGACTTAGTTTTTTTCGCATCCCAAATTACCCTACGCCCTTTGTAGGTGATGACTTCAGGAATACATAGTCGCCGACGCCGAATATCAAGTCGCGTCGCCTTTTGTCGGAATAGCTCTTTTCCCGACTTTGTGCCGTCAATATCCGCTAACGAGCAATTCTCACTTTCTCCTCGGCCTCTTACAATACATCTGGGCTTAAGGTTGATCTCTCACCGACCTCGCGCCAATGCAGCAAAGATCGGCATTTTCTGCCATACAACGCCTCAAAAGGTGTCATCTTGATACTAGCTTGGAAGTTGTTGTTGTAGGCAAATTTCGCCATAGGCAAGTATTTCTGCCATCCGATGCCAAAATCCAATACACACGCTTTCAACATATCCTCGAGAATCTGGTTGATTCTAAGCTCTTCTAAAATTGCGAAACGAACGATGATCCCGATCCGAAACAATAAAAACGGGTACTGTAACAACCCGACCCACTAGAAATAATAACTGGTTGGGCCCAAACCATAGCCCAAAATATTTAAGCCTAATTATTATTACTAGTGTCAATATTTTTTGTATACCCAATCACAACTCCATTTTCATTCGATGTGGGACTATTGGGGTGTCATAGACTCCCCCCATTTAGGCCTGACGTCCTCGTCAGCCCAAACACACGCATAGCCCAAGATGACCAGGTGATATGAGACTTGTCTTGCTAGCCCTGTCATCTAGACCCAGGCTCAGTTGAGACTCGTCACACACTTCCGGCTGGTGATTGGCTATGATACCAAATGTAACGACCTGACCCACTAGCAATAATAATTCGTTGGGCTCAAATTACAATCCAAAATGCTTAATCTCAGTTATTATTACTAGTCTCCATGTCTTTTATATACCCAATAACAACTTTATTTCCATCCGATGTGAGACTATTGGGATGTCACAGGTACTCCATGTAAGTGCATGATCTCATCTATGTAAATCTGCGCTAGCTTGTCTCTCGACCACGTGGTGTGGATTGGCAAGAAATGTTTCGCTTTGGTTAATTGATTCACGACCATCCATATCGCATTGTGACCCGCTTGTGATCTAGACAAGCCTATGATGAAGTCCATCGCGATATTCTCCTACTTTCAAACGGGTATAGGTAGACTTTGGAGTTTGCCCACCGGAAGTCGATAGTTGTTGCTTTCGTCTAGTGGCCAACTAAATTGTTTACATATGACAATCTTTCTTAAGGTAATGATATTATTTGTAATAATAAAAGGTTTAAATTATTGTAAAAATAGTTAAAAATATAAGAAAAATAAATTGGATGTGCAATTAGTATATTTATTTATAGCTACATCTTTATTTTTTTATAAAATAGGTTCCTTTCCAAAGTGATAACTAAAGAATCATACTTTATTTCTCACACTTTATAAATACTTAGAAAACCATTTCTCACACTAGATATGATATATTAACATTAATCAAGGCCAAGATTATTTTCATTGTTTGTTCGTTACTTATTTACACAGAAGATACTTTATAAATATTTTTTCTTTCTTTTATAATTTGTATACAAACTAAATATAAAATTCTAAATCTTAACCAGAATAATTGATAGGATAAACTTTAAATTACCCCCTATGGTATAGCTTATTTTTAATTTGCCTCCATATGTTTCAAAAAGTATCATTTTATTTTTTTGTGGTTTAGCTAATTTTCTCTTTGGTCCTTGTGGTTTAAAAAGTTGTCCTATGGTTTAGCACGTTTATAATCTTATCATTCGGTGAATTTTTTAAAAATTTTCAATTTGCCACAGTTTCTAATATAAACATTTTAGGTGAAAAAAAAATAAACCACGAAGGGTAAAGCACAATTTTTTAAACAACGCGAGGACAAAATGAACTAATTAAATTCAAACTTTTTTGTTATAACACATAATATATTTGATTCATTTTTTTTATAGCAGTAACTGTCTTATTCACTTGAATATTTTTCTTTTTCCTCTTTGTTGATTCAAGTATATAGCTTAATACACAATTAAAACTTGCAAATTTATAGGGGCGGTTTTTGAGTACAAAGGGGGATAAGGGAGGGGGGGGGGGGGGGGGGGGAACTATAGTTCTCCCGGGTGGGAACAAGTTGTTCCCACCCTTCCAATTTTTATTTTTTTTTAAATAATTAAAATTAAAATTTTTTCCCACCCTTCCAATTTTTATTTTTTTTTAAATAATTAAAATTAAAATTTTTAAAATTTTAAAATTTATAAAATTTTAAAATTTATAAAATTTTAAATTTTAAAAATATTAAATATTATAAATTTTAAAATTTGTAACTTTAATTTTTAATAAATTTAAAATTTTTTAAATTTATTAATTTTAAAATTTATACAAATTTTAAAATTTTTTATAGAAAATTTTAAATTTATCCTAATTTAAAAATTAAAATTTTTGCACTCTCTTTTGCATATTTTTTGAGACAATTAAAATTTAAAATTTTAAATATATAAAATTTTTATATCTTATAAATTTTTAAATTTTATAAATTTTTAACTTTAATTTTTAATAAATTTAAAAATTTATTTTTTTAAAATTTTTTAACTTTTTTAATAAATTAATTTTTTTATATACAAAAACTAAATTTAAATAATACAAATTATAATTAATTTTTTTTTTAAATAAATTTTTTAAGAGCAATTTTGTCAATTAAAAATTTTCCTTCTCTTTATTCTTCTTATTTTAATTTATCAAATGAAATATAATTTTTTTTATATTTGGTACAACACTAATACTTATCCAAATACAAAATTATATTAGTTCATGTTTGTTTCTGAACTTATATCTATTTCTGGAATAGACAATTCTAACTTATATCGAAACCAAACGCAGCCATATGGTTCATTAGTAGTGGGTCTTTATTCTTCAGTTTTCTTTTTCTTTAGAACATTATTACAATTTGTCAAATTATTTCGCATTATTTAAGAATAAAAGTATTTAAAACTTTTCAGCTCATATATGGAATGTCTAATGCTGAACAAACAATTGCGTTGTTCCGCATAAATTCAATCCTGGTGTTCTGCTTCTAGATTAAATTAATAAATTCTTCTAAAACTCAATAGTTCAAATTTATTCGTTACACAAATTAGTTATTCTAAATTTAAATTTAATTTTTTTTTTTTTATGTATTCAACTAAGATTTTACTGTTCGAATGTATTCTAATCATAATAAAATATAGAAAAATCTTCAATTTATTCGTGTATAGTTTTGCACACTTTTAATTTTGTCAAATTGTGGTTCACATAGTTACTAAATCGAAGCTGAAAATTATTTTTGGCATAAAAAATACTTTTCTTCTCATTTAGTTGGACGCTTTTACATATTTAGAAAAAAATTTAAATTTAAATTTTTTTTTATTGTTTTTCAACGAAAGCGAAAATTAAAAACTGCATAAATTTTTTTTTTCATTTATTATTTTTTTTATCAAATCAAATAAATATATATTTTTTTCTTTCAATAAAATAAATATCAATAAAAAGTTATTTATTTTATTTTTTTTCTACAAATCAATTATTATAAAATGTAAAAAATTGAAAATTATGTTTTTTTTTAAAAATTGAGTATTAATTAAACACCCCCCTAAATCACTATTTTAAGTGGTGACATGAAATTGACCCCAAATTTTAATGAAGAGGGTTTATATATGTAGGTGTCCGATGATGATGACTATCACTGATGGTGGTGTATTTACTCTATCCAGTCTTTGTCTCGTCGATTTCATTCCATGCGGAGCTAAAGCTAAAGCTAAAAGCTAAAAGGTAGCAGGGAAAATGATGACCAAATTTATTCTTCATTCGCTCAATCAATGCTCTCACCATCACCATCATACATGGATTCACCATTAATACCTACCTACCAACTACCATCATCCCCATGACTACTACTTTCTATGGAGTCGACTCTTACGAGGAGGCAAAGAGTCATGTGCTTGAATGGTTGCGCGATGGGTACTACCAGAAGATGTACGTGGAGGCATGGAAGGGAGTTGGGGCAACCGCTTTACCCCAGAAGATCTACGTGGAGGCATGGAAGGGAGTTGGGGCAACCGCTTTACTCCGAGAGGTGGCGAAAGAGGTCGAAGTCAACGAGTGGTATATCGGCAACTTTGACTTTGACACGGTGATCAAGGTGGTGCGGCCCGCACCATTTCAGAATCGCAGGGAGATCCAGAGGGCGGTGGCGAAGCAGCTCAATCTACCTCCTTCGGTGATGGACATATTGGACAAACAAGACGAAGACGACGACTTCTGGAATGTGGAAATCAGCTCAAGAGACGCGCTTTGGGAGGTAAGAGAGCAGATCTACAAAGCTGTGAGGGATCGCAAAGTGCTGCTCGTCTTTTGCAACAATATTGCGAATGACAAATTAATTGCCCTTGATGATTTGGGTATTCCTATCCTAAGTCAGTGGTTCCCCAATGCGGCCTTGTGGACCTCTGGGATGAATATTAGCAGGGAAGGCGCGAAACTAAGTGCGGACTACACGCGAAAAATTGAACCAAGAAACAAAGCTGAGGCACTTGATCTTGTGTACAAGGAGGCCGCCGAGATTGCTAGTTACATTGAAGAGTGCAGCGGTGGGAGCTTGCAGACCACCCCGAAATTAGTCCTCCGCTGCTTTTGGTATTGCCTGCTGTTATGCAGAGCGTTTAACCGATCAAAACTACTCGATTATTGGCCACTGGAAGCTGTCGTCCATTATTTTGTGTGTGAGGGAATTTTACAAGGGGATGTGGCTTGGGAGATTGGAAGAGCACTAGCTCCGCTGATTGGACCAATAATAAAATATCAACTGCAATATTGGAGGAAACCCTTTTTCACTTTGGAGCTGATGGAAAAAAAAGAGTTGTTGCCCCCGAAAACTTTAATCATAGGGGAGGAGGAGGAGGAGCCGTCATCGGAGGAGGAGAGTTACCATTGGATTTCAGTACGCTCTCCCCAAAATAAAAATATAGAGTCATGGAATTTCTTCAAAATATATCGCATGTCTGAAGTTTCATCCTTCTTTGGTCATTTTGATAAAACACACGAAGTTGATCTACCAGACGGCTTCTTCGACCATTTCAGCAACATTCGAGTGCTAGACCTTCTCGGCTGCATAGTAAGTCCTATAAATTCCTCATTCCTTCGTCTTCGCAACTTGAGAATGCTTAGGCTGGAGCAATGTTCTGTTGATCCATCCTCTCTCTCGTCAGCACAAGAGGAAAAACGACAACAACAAGCAATATTTTTTGATAGCTTATGGGTCTTGAAATTACACAACTCAGATGCCGATACGTTTCTTCTAGCAGGCAAAGCCTTTGAGCTCATGCCTAACCTCCGGGTGTTCCATCTCACAGACCAAATCAACACTGAATTTTTGCCAAAGAGCCTGTCAATGGCAATCAACCTCAAAGAGCTTATTCTCACCGATTGCAATGGGTTACAATATCTAAACTTCAATCTCCCTGCAACAATTGAAACAATCAGCCTACAAAGTTGCGCATCACTTGAAGAGGTGGAGCTAGTCGATCCTACAGCAGCTCCTTTGCCCAACCTCAAGTCCTTCCACCTTAGCAACTCTAAGCTGATCGCCAAGCTCTCCCTACAAGGATGCCGTAAGTTGGAGAACGTAGACCTACAGGAATTAACAGGGCTCGAGGTGCTCAATCTTTCATGCACGGCAATAAAAGTGGTGGATATCACCAAACTCCCACAATTAAAGCAATTACTTCTTCTGGGATGTGTGCTACTCCATAGAGTAGCCGGTCTTGATAAAGGACCAAAACTAGATGTGTTGTACTTGGATAACTACAACAGCGGCAATGCTTGCGACGTCGATCATTGCCTTGATTCCTTTCGAAATCAAAGCTTACCTGATTTAACCAAGGGAACTAATGATGCTGATCAAAGATTATTCCAAGCTCATGTGGTCGTGAGGGATGTTAGGATCTTCCGGACAATTTATAATGCCTTTCCTGATTTAAGCAGAGCAGAAGCCCTCAGCCATATCCATGTTAAGAGTTCTTCAACTATTGAGAGAGGCTTTAATATTACCACCAAATCAAATGCTACTATAACATCGGCATTATGTTATGCAGATGTTTTAAACACTATGACAGATCGTCATCGTCGACATCAACCGTCGCCACCTACTATGCCCCTAAATAATCACATAGAGGTTGATGGAGGTCACAATTCCCGAATAGTACAGGAAAATGAATTTACAGCAATAATGACTTTTGCTAATTCTTTATTTGTTCACGACAACACATCTAGTTTTACCATGAGCATTGACTTAGGAGATCTCAAATGTCTGCGCATTGAGAGGTGCCCTAATTTGGAGTTTATCTTCTCTTTCTGGGCTGCATCTAATTCTTTGGAGAGCATATGGCTCAGCCAACTTCCGAGGCTCAAAGCTTTACGTAAAGAAGGAAGCATTAGGACTGTGCAACTGAAGCATATTTACTTGGAGTTTTGCGCGAGGCTAGGATATGTACTTCCCACAAAGGGGCTAGACAACTTGGAAACAATCAACATCCGTTATTGCAACGATCTAGAGACAATTTTCAAAGACGACTACAACAACGCTCCAATTCTACTTCCGAAACTGAGGTCCATCCATTTACAGGAGTGTCACGCCCCGGGGGTTTGTTTTAGCGGAAACGATTCACAAAAGTCACACATTTGACGTATAAATTTTTTTTGTAAAAGAGAACCCCTCTTCCCCGGTGCATGCCCAGACCCGCCACACATACAGGATCACTCTGTAAACGGACAGAGTCTCCCCTGTATATGCACGGCGTGGCGTTCAGTACATGTTCCAAACATACACAACCATTCAATCACAACAATTATTAACATACAAGCAGCATTCTAATCTATTTAAAACGTATGGCCGATCAATTTGGAAAGGATAAATCCACAGTTTTAAAAGAGCGCCTACCCGGCGCTTACGTTTTGAAAGCGAGTTTCGAAATCAGTATAAATCCACAAGGTTTTGAAAACGGTGCCCACCCGACACCCAAGTTTTGAAATCCCTTTCGCAATCCATAAATCCACAGGGTTTTGAAACCAGTGCCCACACGACACTTAGATTTTAAAAATGGTTTTCGCAATCTTTTCTTTGGCTTTTGCCTTTTTCATTTTCAAATGGCCAACAGAAACAAAAGGAAGAGTAACGCATAAAAGGGTAACTAAATGCAACCCATACCGACATCCACGCCGACCCCACGAGGGTATCGCGAACCTCTCACATAACTACAATGTAAATGAAATGCAAGAATGAAAGAAGAAATACAGTCCAGGGTCCCCAGCGACCCAGCTGCTCCTGTCCCGTCCTCACCACCGCCTACATCTCCCCCCGTCTGAACCCTGTCACGAAGTGGGAAGTCAGTGACGTAAAAATAGTAGAGCAGGAGAATATAATAAAACAAACCGTGAAGACAACCAGAGCAACCACCCTCTCAAGGAGGAAAGGCAACCTGTACACCTGTATCCTGTAATACCCGGACACGTCGGACAACTAAACCGACGGCCCATACCGTACCTGCAGAAACCCGACCACGTCGGACAACTAAACCGACGGGTCGCACCGCTCGCACCTCGGCGCCTCAAACCCCACAACTAATAAGGGGCCCCACTACGTCACCTCGTGGGTATACACGGGTCATAGACCACTTTTCCGGAAAAGCGCACCCTTTGCGGTGGCCAAACCGCGGGTGCGCGTGTTGCAGCCTCGAGCCAAGTAACCATAACCACCATCATGTCAGCATCATAATATATGTAACAAGAGTAAAACGGCAACATGTATACTCAAAAGTAAAACCGTAGCATATGCGATCGAAAGTAACCCGCTATCATGTATAATCAAAGTAAAGGCAATATTACGTGCACTCGAAGGTAGCCCGCCAACATATAATTATCAAAAGGAAAACGACCATCGGAGACCGACGCTAAACACTATGACGAAACCCACCTGTCACTTGTAGCGATCAATGCTCGACTTTCCTCGCGTCCCGACACGCTCGCCCGGGCTCACACACCTGCCGCAAGGAAAAATCAGCACCTAGACTCGAATAAGGAAAAGAACACGACCATCCGTCTATCTTGGTTCGCGGCACCCCGCCCGCACACGGGACCGTGCGCGTGCCCAGCCCCGTGCGGGTCACCCCCGCATGCGGGGCTGGGCGCAGGCCCGGCCCCGTGCGGGTCACCCCCGCACCGTACGGGTCACCCCCGCACCGTACGGGTCACTCCCGCACGCGGGGCTGGGCGCAGGCCCGGCCCCGTGCGGGTCACCCCCCGCACCGTGCGGGTCACCCCCGCACGCGGGGCTGGGCGCAGGCCCGGCCCCGTGCGGGTCACCCCCGCACCGTGCGGGTCACCCCCGCACCGTGCGGTTCACCCCCGCACGCGGGGCTGGGCGCAGGCCCGGCCCCGTGCGGGTCACCCCCGCACGCGGGGCTGGGCGTGAGCCCGGCCCCGTGCGGGTCACCCCCGCACCGTGCGGGTCACCCCCGCATGCGGGGCTGGGCGTGAGCCCGGGCCCGTGCGGGTCACGGGAACGCCGGCTTGGGGGAGGAGGTCTTCTCACATGCGGCGGATTCCGGAGAATCCGTCGCCTGTGCCTTCCCCTAGCTGATGGGACGATCAAGAACCCAAAAAAAAGCTAAAAAGAAATCCTCCGTCTCACCTCGGTTTCGACGACGATGATTGGGAGGGGAGGGATCGTCTCACGCTCGCTTGCTAGGTTTCGTGGGGAGGGCGATTGTCCTTTCCTTCTCCTCGGTTCTTCGCACCGTCTCGCAAGAAAGCGGGGGTTTTCTCCCTCGCGCTCTGATGGGGAACTCACGTTGTACGGGACGAGAAGAGTGGGAAAAACCTAAGTCATCTCACACAAAATTAAAACAGTCGGTCTAAGCGGAGCGGGGGAAAGAAAGGAAAAACCTAAATCCCCAAATAAAAGAAATCGAGTCCGGGCCTGATTTACCTCGAAAAGCGTGCTAAACGCCTGAACCGCTAAACGAACTTCCGGAATTTATTCCGGGAGATTCCGGAGTCGGAATCCAAAACCGATCGCGCCGCCGGTCTCCGTTTCGCGAGCTTTATTATCCAAAAATACCCGCGAGCCCCGACGGTCTGCCCAGAACGAAGGAAAAATAAATCACACCCCGGACCCCTTAGTCGGAAAAAGGTTCAATAAAATTCAAAGGAAGGACCAAAAAGGAAAATAAACTCGCGGTTATTACACCACTCACCTCTAAAAACGAGTTTCGTCCTCGAAACTCAAACCCGGGTGGTGGTGAAAAGGTCGGGGTAGCTCTCCCTCATTCTTGATTCCAGCTCCCAAGTTGCTTCTCGCTCCTCATGGTTGCTCCAGAGTACCTTCACGTAGGGGATAGCTTGGTTTCGCAGCGATTTGGTCTCCCTTGCCAGGATCCTCACAGGGGTTTCTTCGAAGCTTAGGTCCTCCTTAAGTTCGAGTGTAGCAGCATCCAGGATGTGTGAGGGGTCGGAGAGGTACTTCCGGAGCATCGAGACGTGGAAGACGTCGTGGACTCGGTCGAGGTTTGGTGGTAGGGCAAGGCGGTAAGCAACCGGGCCGATTCGCTCCAAGATCTCGAACGGCCCCACAAACCGTGGGCTCAGCTTGCCCCTCAGCCCGAACCGCTTGACTCCTCTGGACGGCGAGACCCGCAAGAAAACATGCTCTCCCACTTGGAATTCCAAGTCGCGGCGCCTTTGGTCCGCGTAGCTCTTCTGGCGACTCTGGGCGGTCAGCAGGCGCTGTCTGATAAGGCGTACCTTCTCTTCCGTTTCCTCCACTAAGTCGGGTCCCAAGAATTTCCGTTCTCCCAAATCGTCCCA
This sequence comes from Tillandsia leiboldiana, assembly GCA_029204045.2. Classification (NCBI taxonomy): domain Eukaryota; kingdom Viridiplantae; phylum Streptophyta; class Magnoliopsida; order Poales; family Bromeliaceae; genus Tillandsia; species Tillandsia leiboldiana. The sequence continues at coordinate 2,991,877 of CM055075.1, forward strand.
ACAAATCGGGGATCGGCAGCGCCTTCCATATAAGGCCTCGTAGGGCGCCATCTGGATGCTGGCCTGGTAGCTGTTGTTGTAGGCGAATTCCACGAGAGGTAGGTAGCGTGACCACCCGATCCCCCAGTCTAGTACACAGGCGCGAAGCAGGTCTTCGAGGGTTTGTATCACACGCTCCGACTGTCCGTCCGTCTGAGGGTGGAAGGCTGTGCTGAACTGTAGTTTGGTTCCCATGGCCCGCTGAAGGCTCTGCCAAAACTTCGAGACAAAGCGCGTGTCTCTGTCCGAGGTGATCGATGCCGGCACTCCATGTAATCTCACGATCTCGCTGATATAAGCTTGAGCTAACCGTTCTCGGGTCCAGGTCGTATGAATTGGCAGAAAGTGTGCTGACTTGGTTAACCGGTCGACTACGACCCAAATCGCGTCGTGGCCCTGTTGTGAGCGTGGGAAACCCGTGACGAAGTCCATGGTAATATGATCCCACTTCCACTCTGGCACCGGTAGAGGCTGTAGCTTCCCTGCTGGCCGCTGATGCTCGGCCTTTACCTGTTGGCACACTAGGCAATGAGCTACGTGTCGGGTGACGTCCCCCTTCATTTTGGGCCACCAGTAGATCTGTTTGAGGTCCCGGTACATCTTCGTGCCCCCTGGGTGTGCCGCATAAGGGGCCCGGTGTGCCTCTGTCAAGATTTCCTCCTTCAGCTCCGACGAATCCGGCACGCGTCTGCGGAACCGTAGGGTGCCGTCGTCCTTCACCGTAAAGTCGCTCTCTTGGTCCAGGGAAATCTTGTCTCGTACGCGATGTAAGTGTGGGTCGGTCTGCTGTCCCTCCCGGATCTTCTCAAGTAACGTCGGCTTGACCACCAAGGTTAGAAGTCGCATAACCGTGCCTGTCGGCACCACCTCCAACTGCATTCGTGCGAACTCCGCGATCAAGTGGTTCTGCTCCGTTATCGCGCTCCCTGACGCCCCTTCTTGACGCCCTTTCCTGCTCAAGGCGTCCGCCACCACGTTTGCCTTTCCGGGATGGTATTGAATCGTCAAGTCGTAATCCTTCAATAACTCCAGCCACCGCCTCTGCCGCAAGTTTAATTCTTTTTGGGTAAAGATGTACTTAAGACTTTGATGATCCGAGAAGACGTTACAGTGGACTCCAAAGAGATAGTGCCTCCACAGTTTTAAAACGAAGACTACTGCGGCCAGTTCTAAGTCGTGTATCGGGTAGTTCTTTTCGTAATCCTTCAGTTGCCTGGACGCGTAGGCAATCACCTTCCCCTGTTGCATCAGGACACCACCCAGACCGATCCTTGATGCGTCGCAGTACACTTCATAATCCTCTCCGGGTGTCGGCAGCACAAGTATTGGTGCCCTGGTTAACCTCCTCTTGAGTTCCTCAAAACTCTCCTGGCATTTGGCCGTCCATATGAACTTCTCCCCTTTTCTGGTTAGCCGATTTAAAGGGGTCGCAATCTTCGCGAAACCCTCTACGAAACGCCTGTAATATCCTGCTAATCCTAGGAAACTGCGGACCTCTGTCACCGTCGTCGGCGGCTGCTAGTCGACCACTGATTCCACCTTCTTAGGGTCCACGACGATTCCCTGTGCCGAGATCACATGTCCTAGGAAACCGACTTCGCGCAGCCAGAACTCACACTTCTTGAGTTTAGCGAACAGCTCCTGCTCTCTGAGAGTTTGGAGGATCGTTCGCAAATGGTCCTCGTGCTCCTCGTCGGTAGTGGAGTAAATCAGGATGTCGTCGATGAAAACCACCACGAACCGATCCAGGAAGGGTCTGAAGATCCGGTTCATCATGTCCATGAAGACTGCGGGGGCGTTCGTGAGTCCGAAGGGCATAACCGTGAACTCGTAGTGGCCATACCGGGTCCGGAAAGCAGTCTTCGGGATGCCCTCGTCCCGAACCCGGAGTTGGTGGTAGCCCGATTGCAGATCGATTTTGGAGAAGACCGTCGCCCCTCTCAGCTGGTCGAAGAGGTCATCTATTCTGGGCAGGGGGTACTTATTCTTCACTGTGACTTTGTTTATTCCCCTGTAATCGATGCAGAGACGCAGGCTTCCGTCTTTCTTCCGCACAAAGAGTACCGGGGCGCCCCAGGGTGATACACTCGGTCTTATGAACCCTTTATCCAAGAGGTCTTCCAGTTGTGCTTTAAGCTCCTTTAGCTCTGCGAAGGCCATTCGGTAAGGCGCCTTCGAAATAGGCTGCGTGCCCGGTAGTAGTTCGATAGGGAACCCCACCTCCCGTTCAGGGGGCATCCCAGGCAGTTCCGTGGGAAAAACGTCGGGGAAGTCCCTCACCACTGGGATATCGGCAAGCGTCGTCGGGGGTCGGGTAGCCAAATCCACCGATGCTAAATAGGCCACGCAACTACCCTCCACCAGTCTTCTGGCCCGTGCCGCTGAAATAATCGCCGGGAAGGAGATGCTCTTGCCCATCATGTACACATGCTCAGGGAAACCCGGTTCTTGTAAACGCAGCTGTCGCTTGTCGCAATCGATGAGTGCCTGGTACCTCGTGAGCCAGTTCATGCCTAGCACCACGTCGTACTCCTTCAGGGGGATTACCACCAAATCCCAAGGGCATGCCAGCCGCCCTAGCTTAATCGGGCAGGCGGTCACAATGCTGACCGCCTCCAAGGTCCCTCCCGCCGTTTGCACCGTCAAGAAATTTTGGAGGGGTGTCTCCTCGAGACCATACAGAAACACGAAGTCACGGGAAATGAAAGAGTGTGTTGCTCCGGTGTCGAAAAGAGTTCTAGCACGGGAATTTGAAACGGAAGTAGTACCTGCAAGTGCGTCCTCCGGCGGATCTGCCTCTTGGCGGGTCATTGAGAAGACTCTCCCGCCTGGTTGTGGCTGCCTGTCCTCCTCGCGCCGTGGTGCAGGGGGTCTAGACGTCGACGCCATAGGAGCTTTCCCCCGCCCTGAGAGCTGTGGCGTGGGCGTAGAAGCTGCAGAGGACGCAGATCCCCCGCCTAAGGGGCAGTTGCGGCGGAAGTGCCCCCGTTTGCCGCACTTGAAGCAGTGGTCGCCTCTTTGGGGGCACTCTCCCGGAATGTGCCCTCCCCCGCATATGACACAAGGCCTATTCCCCGGCCTCGGCCCTCCTGCTGGCGCGCTCCGGGACCCCGCCTGTGGTCTCCACCGTTTGGGGGCTCCGCCCCCACTCCAAGAGCCTCCCCCCGAGTTCTGCTGTTGCCGCTTCCGGTCCTCCAGCCGCGTCGAGTTCTCCCTTCTGGCGCGGGTGACCGCAAAACCCCGCTCCACCGTAGTGGCTCTGTCAACCACTTTCTGGAAGGTGTGCAGTTCGGCTGCTTGCACCACCTCGAAGATATTGCTCCGCAAGCCATCCACAAAGAGTTGCGCCATGTGAGCCTCGTCCCTTATGATGAACGGGACGCAGTTTGCTAGCCGGACGAACTCCCGCTGATACTCCATGACCGTCCGGTTCCCCTGCTGGATGTGGTTCAGGTCATCCTCCAACTTTTTCTTGACACTGTTGGTGAAGAAGGCCCCGAACAGCTCCTGTTTGAAGGTTGTCCAGGACGGAAGTGCGGTACCCTTAGCAGGATCGGGGCGTACCGTCTTCCACCACAAGCGGGCGTTCCCCTCCAAGCAGTGGACTGCTAGGGGAACCCGCTCGTCATCCTCCATGAGTAGGTATTCGAAAAGTTTCTCCATCGACCCCACCCATTTCTCGACGACCCATGGATCAGTCGTGTCCCCTTCGAACGTGGGTGGGTCGTATTTCTTGAAGTCTTTCAGGTTGGCCCGCACCCGATCCCGCTCGGTCATCACAACCGTCCCCTCCCTCGCGGCGGCGGCAGCCACGGTAGGGGCAGGTGTGACTACAGTCTCCTCCAGAGTAACCCTGCTGGTTGTCCCCGGCACCGGTCCCGTAGCCGCCGCCGGCGGTGGCACTGTCGGTGGCGCCGCGGCCGGTGCTGTCGGCCCCTGTGGGGGAACCGGGGCGACCGTCACCGTCGCGGCCTGCTGCTGTTGCGTCAACTGACGCACGTGCTCAGTGAGGTTGGCCAGGTTCCCCGCCATCTCCCGCAATTGCTGCCGCAGGAGTTGGTTCTCCGCGGCCGTCGACGTCGTCGCGTCTGCCTCTGCGTCCCCGGCCGATGATCTAGTACGGGCCATGTCTGTCACACATCACAAGAGTCAACTTTAGACTACCCTACTAACAACAACCATAAAGTGAGAGAAAGGACTCAACATTTCCCCCCCCCCCCTCGGTCACTCACGTTCTACAGTCCTATGCCCTACCCATTTCATTCATGTGTAGGCAAGTGAGGTGTTCCCGCGTATGTCGGCACTAACTGTTGTGATTGAAAGAACTCTCTGATACCATTTAATCTGTCACGCCCCGGGGGTTTGTTTTAGCGGAAACGATTCACAAAAGTCACACATTTGACGTATAAATTTTTTTTGTAAAAGAGAACCCCTCTTCCCCGGCGCATGCCCAGACCCGCCACACATACAGGATCACTCTGTAAACGGACAGAGTCTCCCCTGTATATGCACGGCGTGGCGTTCAGTACATGTTCCAAACATACACAACCATTCAATCACAACAATTATTAACATACAAGCAGCATTCTAATCTATTTAAAACGTATGGCCGATCAATTTGGAAAGGATAAATCCACAGTTTTAAAAGAGCGCCTACCCGGCGCTTACGTTTTGAAAGCGAGTTTCGAAATCAGTATAAATCCACAAGGTTTTGAAAACGGTGCCCACCCGACAACCAAGTTTTGAAATCCCTTTCGCAATCCATAAATCCACAGGGTTTTGAAACCAGTGCCCACACGACACTTAGATTTTAAAAATGGTTTTCGCAATCTTTTCTTTGGCTTTTGCCTTTTTCATTTTCAAATGGCCAACAGAAATAAAAGGAAGAGTAACGCATAAAAGGGTAACTAAATGCAACCCATACCGACATCCACGCCGACCCCACGAGGGTATCGCGAACCTCTCACATAACTACAATGTAAATGAAATGCAAGAATGAAAGAAGAAATACAGTCCAGGGTCCCCAGCGACCCAGCTGCTCCTGTCCCGTCCTCACCACCGCCTACATCTCCCCCCGTCTGAACCCTGTCACGAAGTGGGAAGTCAGTGACGTAAAAATAGTAGAGCAGGAGAATATAATAAAACAAACCGTGAAGACAACCGGAGCAACCACCCTCTCAAAGAGGAAAGGCAACCTGTACACCTGTATCCTGTAATACCCGGACACGTCGGACAACTAAACCGACGGCCCATACCGTACCTGCAGAAACCCGACCACGTCAGACAACTAAACCGACGGGTCGCACCGCTCGCACCTCGGCGCCTCAAACCCCACAACTAATAAAGGGCCCCACTACGTCACCTCGTGGGTATACACGGGTCATAGACCACTTTTCCGGAAAAGCGCACCCTTTGCGGTGGCCAAACCGCGGGTGCGCGTGTTGCAGCCTCGAGCCAAGTAACCATAACCACCATCATGTCAGCATCATAATATATGTAACAAGAGTAAAACGGCAACATGTATACTCAAAAGTAAAACCGTAGCATATGCGATCGAAAGTAACCCGCTATCATGTATAATCAAAGTAAAGGCAATATTACGTGCACTCGAAGGTAGCCCGCCAACATATAATTATCAAAAGGAAAACGACCGTCGGAGACCGACGCTAAACACTATGACGAAACCCACCTGTCACTTGTAGCGATCAATGCTCGACTTTCCTCGCGTCCCGACACGCTCGCCCGGGCTCACACACCTGCCGCAAGGGAAAATCAGCACCTAGACTCGAATAAGGAAAAGAACACGACCATCCGTCTATCTTGGTTCGCGGCACCCCGCCTGCACACGGGACCGTGCGCGTGCCCAGCCCCGTGCGGGTCACCCCCGCACGCGGGGCTGGGCGCAGGCCCGGCCCCGTGCGGGTCACCCCCGCACCGTGCGGGTCACCCCCGAACCGTGCGGTTCACCCCCGCACGCGGGGCTGGGCGCAGGCCCGGCCCCGTGCGCGTCACCCCCGCACGCGGGGCTGGGCGCAGGCCCGGCCCCGTGCGGGTCGCCCCCGCACCGTGCGGGTCACCCCCGCACCGTGCGGGTCACCCCCGCACGCGGGGCTGGGCGTGAGCCCGGCCCCGTGCGGGTCACGGGAACGCCGGCTTGGGGGAGGAGGTCTTCGCACATGCGACGGATTCCGGAGAATCCGTCGCCTGTGCCTTCCCCTAGCCGATGGGACGATCAAGAACCCAAAAAAAAGCTAAAAAGAAATCCTCCGTCTCACCTCGGTTTCGACGACTATGATTGGGAGGGGAGGGATCGTCTCACGCTCGCTTGCTAGGTTTCGTGGGGAGGGCGATTGTCCTTTCCTTCTCCTCGGTTCTTCGCACCGTCTCGCAAGAAAGCGGGGGTTTTCTCCCTCGTGCTCTGATGGGGAACTCACGTTGTACGGGACGAGAAGAGTGGGAAAAACCTAAGTCATCTCACACAAAATTAAAACAGTCGGTCTAAGCGGAGCGGGGGAAAGAAAGGAAAAACCTAAATCCCCAAATAAAAGAAATCGAGTCCGGGCCTGATTTACCTCGAAAAGCGTGCTAAACGCCTGAACCGCTAAACGAACTTCCGAAATTTATTCCGGGAGATTCCGGAGTCGGAATCCAAAACCGATCGCGCCGCCGGTCTCCGTTTCGCGAGCTTTATTATCCAAAAATACCCGCGAGCCCCGACGGTCTGCCCAGAACGAAGGAAAAATAAATCACACCCCGGACCCCTTAGTCGGAAAAAGGTTCAATAAAATTCAAAGGAAGGACCAAAAAGGAAAATAAACTCGCGGTTATTACAAGGAGCTTCCGAAGCTACAACACATATACAATCTTAATAACATTCGTTCTCCATCGCTGGAAGAGCTCAAGATTAGGGGGTGTTTCAATCTCAGAAAACTTCCTCTTTTCGGCACGTCGGACGCTGATTCAATGAGAGCCGTGAAGATTAGCTGCGAGAAGGATTGGTGGGATAAGCTACAATGGGATGAGTCAGAAAAATCCAACCACCACACTTCTCTCTTCAACCCCAAACATTGTCATTATTATAAGAAGCCTATGAAAGCTAGATGGTTATGAAGCACAGCTCTGCTCCAATGTTCATAAGCAAGGTGATCACCATCTCTCTCTCTCTCTCTCTCTCTCTCTCTCTCTCTCTCTCTCTCTCTCTCTCTCTCTTTCTTAATATAAATTATGCATTTGTGTGTACGCACACGCATGTGTTATATGTATTGATGTTTGCCAAGGTCTTCATATGCTTTTGAGAAATAAGCTAGCCATAGTGCAGCATGTCCTTTATTTCCTAATTATCGGTGTGAGCTTGTCTACGTGTGTAAAACTATTAATATGCATTTGATTCCTTGAGACTGAGTATGTAGCAGAGAAATGTCTATATGTGTATTTGACTCTTTTATGACAACAAGAATAGCATGTATTAAAATATTTTTCTTATCTTATTTTATACTCTCAATCACCCGTTGTTTGCTCACTTGTGTGAACTAATTTTACTTGCATTAATTTCTATGTAAAATAAGAGATAAAATTACACAAAAAAATTAATTTAGTGAAGTTTGTCTAATACTTTTGCATGTTTATTTAGGTCTTCCTTTAATAGATTGATAGATGTGAACTGAATTGGTAAAATTTATATACTTTGTGAAATTTTATCTCTAAATCAATTTGCTTTTCTTCTGGAGAGCTCCAAATAAATAAATAAATAAAATAATTTAAGTACTTTTGAAGTAAAAAAAAAATAATTAAACATTCTTTACTGCACCTCGTAAATTAGTTGACTGTGATTTTTCTTCACTGTAATGTACATCAAAGCCTCTTTATTTACTAATTGCTTAAAGTATTTATTTATTTATTATTATTAGCATAATTTTTGAGCAAAACTTAGTTTAGTAATTTTGGTATTTTATAAATTTATTAGAATTGAAGTGATTTTGTTGTTCTTTTTTATAATGAGAATCGAAACGGATGATTCTGATTTTCTGGCGGAATGGGAAATCTCCTTTCACACTTTTTTCAATCTAGTCGAATTGAAATGGAATTGAAAGTGGTATGAAAATATCCAAAAGTAAAATATAAGTTTTTTTAAAATTTGATTTCGAATAAAATATTCTGATTTAAACCTAAATTAAATTTTAAATGCAATCACACTTGAATTTGATCTATGAATTTAAATTTTGAATTCAAATTAAAATATACTTTTTAAGTTCAACTTGTGCTCAGATTTAAATTCAATTTTTTATGTAACTTATAAATTTTAACGGTGGATTCAAACGGCTAACAATAAAATTTACAATTTTACTTCAATAATAATGCAAAATTAATTTTCTTAGTACATTTAATTTTAATTCTGGAATTTGGTTCGGACGTGAATTTGAATTAGATTTCAATTTTTATTTAAGCTTTAATTGTGTATTGCTATTTAATTTTAAGTTGCCATTTTGAATTTGAATTCAACATCAAGTTTTATGTTATGAATTTATGTTTGTATTGGAATTTTAAATTAAAAGTATGGATTCAAATTGGAATTAGAGTACTAATTTTATGTTTGAATTAGAATTAAAAATGTAAAGAAAAATTTCACATACCCCATGTGGTTTATAGCTTTTTCTCTTTAATATAATTAATGTGCTTTTATAAGTATCAAAATTTAACCACTCTATGGCTAATATTTTTAATTTACGTTAGCACCCTTATTCCTATGGTAAAATTATTATGTGCCATGCACATTCATTGGAAATATCCCATTGAGATTGATAAAACCCTAAACCCTAAACCCTAAACCCTAAACCAATTACGATACCCCAGAGGGCCGAAATGATAAAGCCCAGACCGAAGATAAACCCACCTGTTTGCGGGCGATCAAACAACTCCAACGGAATGCTCGAAGGCTAGAGTCAAACCGTGCCAACCTGAATCATAGATGTTGATCAGGGAACAACTCACACAAACCCACCATTCTTAAATAACTTAAACCTGAATCTTTCCAGATTAACACGAATCGCCGGAAACCCACCGTTCAGCCCACTTTGACCCGAACAGCGCTTACAGATTTCCAAATTTAATGAAACCTGACGTGCAGCCTCGGAAAGCTTAAACATTAGTGTTTGACATTTAACATCTTGCTAGACGCAACTCTATGCTCCAATGTTGCCACAATTACCAAAATGCCTCTTCCGAAAATTCAATTTGAACTTCCGGGAGATACTGGCATCAACCTTTTTGCCGCTGGCTCAATCAGATTCTACTGGGACACATCAGACAGCTAGGCGGAACCGTCGCAATTGCTCGAATTGCACGATTGCCACCGGGGTGCCGTTAAACCAACGATTTTGCCGATTTACGGACCGATAATCAATTTCTGCTCAACGAGAGCCGTTGGATCCCTAATGAAAAGCTTAGAGATCAAGGTTACACTGCAAGAGACAGCACATGAGGTTACAATTGCATTTAGACCCCTATGATTTCCAAAAACTGCAAAAATACGCGTATTTGAGAGCCGTTTTCGCTCGTTCTAATTATCTGAGCATCATTTTAATGAACTGTCACCACCAGTAGGTGGCCCTCGACTTGCTGGACACCGTGCTCACCATTTGGCAGAAGCGCGAGTCCCGAGGAAAACTTCGGCCTATGTTTTACCTTGCTAACATAGGCTATAATGCATTTTTAAATTTTCTACTCAATCAATCCAATTTTTAAGGTGAGCATCTAGTTCAGTGACCCCAAATTAGTCAACAGCTCACTGCGGTGAAGTTGCTAAGTCACTAAAACAGCCCCAAATCCATTTAGACCCATATAACGCTCTAATTGCTCAATCTATACTTTCTGCTCGTGCCAACAGCCAACCAAGCTGAGCATCTTGCTCAGGACATCACAGGGAACTGAGGGCTCACCCAATTGCAGCCTAGTTGCTGCTGTATCAAAAGATCCAAGCTCCCAAGCTCTCTAATGGCCATAGATGCTCCACACAAAAATCCACTCAGTCAAAATTGCAACTGAAGTGAGCATCAAGCTCAGGAGATCATGTGGAGACATTGGCTCAATTGCTGGATAGGTGAAAGTGGCCAAAACTGCATTCGACCTCTTTCAGGCATTTCATCAAACACTTGGTGGGCATCCATGCTAAACACACAAGCTTCCCAACTAAGATGGCAACTAGAGCATGCATAGATCTGAGGGATTCTAACTTGGTTGGAAAGGTTTTACAAGACAGCAGGAACATTTCCCATCCAAGCTCGGGCATCGTGCACCCATGCAAACCGAGAAGAAGAAGAAGATGATGAAGCTCGGGCACCACTTTGGGCAACAATGGTGGATTTCCATTCACAGCCTCTCTGTCATGCCCCGAGTTTTAAAAATCAGGTCTGAATTTTTTTTTTATTTTTTTTTTTTTTTAAATTAGAGTTCGCAAACTGGGCGTAACAGACCGCCACACGTATAGGAAATCCCCTATCCAAATGGATAGAGTCTCCCCTATACATGCACGGCTAGGCGAGTACAACGATCATCAATCAGAGAGCAATAAATATCTCAACTAAACAATAAACTAATCAACAGGAATAATCCAAGATAAAACATGCTAACATCAGTTTTAAACATCCAAATAAACTAGAAGCTGAAATACTATGAAATGGAAGTCAGCTACAAATCATCAAGAATCTCAATCATAGATATATCATCAGGGGGACAGCTCTATCGTAACGGCCTCACTCGAACGTCCCAACATCCCTCCACCCGACGGACCTGGAAAATGGTCACCCAGGGGGTGTGAGATACACTGTACATGTAACCCAGTGGGCACGACGAGCCGAGAAATAGCTAATCGTACCTACTGGATACTAAAATCTGCGGATAGTAATAATCGATGGGTAAAGCTGAAATAAACAGGTAGTGTCTACTGATAATCAATAATCAATGGCTAAAGCTGGAATAAGCAGATAATGTCTACTGACAATCAATAAGTCAATGGATAAGCTGAAATAAGCAGACAATGTCTACTAATAATCAATAAGTGCTGATAATCATGATATAACTGTAATAATCCAGCATAAAGGAACTGCAGATAAGTAATACTGAAAATCATGATGTAACTGAAATAATCAAGCATAAACTGAGCAGCGATGGTACAAGGTAAATAGCTACAAATGACAGTGCAAGCTAAAAATGATGCGTCAAAAATAGAAATCCAAGTATCCAATTATATGCCATTATTGGTCTCACAGAACCTCAGGCAATACCACCGATCCGCACCCCATCCGCTGACAATAACCCGACACTCACAGATGCAATCGGGCTCACGGGTCCCATCTCTAGACCACTTTACCGGTAAAGAACATTATCCACGGGGAGCGACCCCGGCAATGTTCGTGAAGTACAACAGTGCGTGGCAATCATAATGCTATGCTCAAGCTCACGGTCTAATGACCGGGTAGTCGGCAAACCTGCCGAGATCCCCTCAGGGAAGCAACTATCTGTTTGTATATCAATCATGGGTCGATCATGCATATCTGAATATATAAGCAAGTATCTCTGGATATAAATGCAGTATAACAAGTGGCCGATATGATAGAAATCACCAGGTATGATCAGACCATGAAAATCTACTGTACTGGGATATAGGAACTATCTGAATATATCAATCATGGGCCTGTCATGCATATCTCAATATATAAGCAAGTATACATGATATGTCTAAGGAGATCAATGTCTATCAGGAAAGATCATATGGCATATAGGCAAAATCATCAGGACTAAATCAAGAACAGGCAAAATCATCAGGACTAAATCAAGAACAAGCAAGATCATCAGGATTAAATCAATAACAGGCAAGATCATCAGGACTAAATCAAGAACAGGCAAAATCATCAGGACTAAATCAAGAACAGGAAAAATCATCAGGACTAAATCAAGAACAGGTGTCCGACTGGACTAAAGCAACCAGAGGGCCGAAAAGATAAAGCCCGGACCGAAGATAACCTACCTGAATGTAGGCAGATCCTCGAACTCCCGCTTGGCTACTGGGAGGCTGGTGCTGAACAACTGGGCCCAGAACAGAAACTGTAGGCAGTAACAGACTCACACAAACCCATCCCGACGACACTACAATAATGCCATGCCACTACGGGACAATAACGCCAAATTACTGAACAAGATCCGTTTCCCGCTCAACAAGAATCCACGGGACTCTAACAAAATGCTCAGTGGGTATGAAAACACTGTCTAAAGACAGCCCGCGTGTCCAATTTACACTTTGATCCATAATATATCATAATTTGCATAAAAACACTAATCCAGTTAATTGTTTTGACTCGTTCTCGCAATCCGGGAAACCAAAAACAGTACCGTAAGTTCTGTCGCGTCCGTTTCGACGAGACGAAGCTCGTGCTCACAAGCTTGGGCTGACACGGGGCCCGAGGGCAAAGTTGGCCCATAACTAATTTAGCTCTATATGACATATTGCTACAACTTGTAATATGTTTAATCTCAGTGTGACTAAACTAGAGCATGATACACAGGTTGGACAGAGAAAGGTTGTGCTCACTTCGTGCACGTCGGAGGTCGGCCGGAAAGCTTGCCGGAGCAAGATGGTGCACCCTCCAAAGCAAACCAAGGCTCGGGTTGGGTTATCTTGGAGCAAACCAGGCTCAGACCTGATGAAGAGGTGAGCATCGGTTAGGGATAGGTCTCAGGAGGAGACTGGTCCATGCTGGGTCGAGCGCCGGCGGCCGGAAATAAACCCGAAATTACAAACTCGGGTGCAACATTGGAACCAAGCTACAGGGACCACCCTGGCCCAATATAAAATGCTGGGAGACATAATAGGGGTGTTTAGCTTTTACCTGGGCAAGTGGCCGGAGCCCGGAGCGCCGGAGGTGGCCGGAGGCCGAGGTCGGGTGCAACACGGGTGCAACGGCAGAATTTTTCATCCCGACGTCAAAGACTGCATGCAACCCCATGAAAAGCCTAGAAATGCTCAAATGAGCTTACCTGCACGGTTGGCCGACGCCTGGAGGTGACGGCGACGCGCGGCGGCGGAGCTCGGTTGAGCTCGGGGAGCTCTAATGGAGGAATCCGGCCGGTGGTGCCTGAGTCGGTGCAACTTGGACCAAAAGCTCCCAGTCGGTGCCAGGAAGCTTCTGGTGGTGATGGCCGGCGGCGCGGGTGAGCGGCGGCGCCGGGCGGCGAAGATCGGCCGACGGGAGAAGGAGACAGGATCTAGGGCTGGCTCGCGCGGCTTGGATTCTGCACCGATCTCCACCAAATCTTGAAGGTAGGTTTCAGTCGGTGAGGTGAGGAGGATCGGCGGCCCTGATCGTGGTTCCAACGGTTGGATGGAGGCGGCGCCCGAGATCGGCAAGAAATGATAATTCCGGCGACAGGGAGCTTTCGCCGGCGATCGGGACGACAGCGACCACCCCCACTTCACAGAAAATGCCTGTGCCATGTCAGGAACTCAATGGAGTGGTCCTTGGGCCATTTGAAAATAAAATCCTCCATGAACTCACCTTCGCCGGAAAGTTGGAGGAAGAAAGACGCTCCCGCGGCGGCGCACGGCAGCGGCGGTCGCCGGGTTCACCTCAGCTTGGCTTCTCAGACACGGGGGAGTCCTCAGTTGCAGCCCGGGCCTCCCTGGGTCTCTGGGAGCTGACCACCCACCTTGCAACCGAGATGAAGAAGGTATTTGCTTCTCCTTCTTCTCCGGCGACGAGGAGGCGGCGGCCGGTGCGCAACCCCCCCCGTGGATTGCGGCAGAGAAGAAGGAGTTGTTGGAGTGGGCGGCTTGGGTAGAGGCTACGGCTTAGGGTTTGGAGAAACCCTAGCTTACATGAGTTTAAATAGTGCATTAAGCACAATTGCTCTTTGGTCCCTCAACTTTTCATATTTGGAGCCCAGTCCCTCACAGCAGCTCCCTTTCACATTTAAGTCCCTCACCCAAGAGCAGCACGCAAAACAGAGCATAAAATGTAGGGTGTTTTGCGCAAAATACCGCATTTTTCACTATTTTTCACGCTTTTCGAGGCATTTCTGTCGTCGAAACGAAAAACGGACTTCGCCACGACGTCCGGCTCGACGAATCCTATCAGGTAGCAATTTTTGTTTTTCGAGAAAACGTCCGGATAAATTCTCGGTCCATTAATACTGTACCAAAATACCGTTTATCGCGCTTTTCGAGACTCTAGGGTCGTCAAACGGAAATTCCGTCAGCGCCATCGCGTTCAGAACGACGAAACCGATCAAATCGACTACCTAGAGTGCTATGATCGGAGTCCAGACGGCGAATTGGCCAATGTTGGCACTAAAGGGATTTGAAAATGGAAAATGCTACTTGTACACCCCATTTGGGGGTGTACATCACACACCCCACCCATCCAATGGGTGGGGTGTGGTGAGGGGTCACTTCACAATTTGTGAACTGATCCCCCCACCCTTGGATGGGTGGGTGTAAGATGTACACCCCCTTTGGGGGTGTACATGTAGCATTGCTCTTTGAAAATAGGGTTTACTATTCATCTACTGTTCAAAGCCCTATTCACTTAAGTCGCGGGTCCCGCCCGCTTCTTCGCTGATTTCTGGAAAATCCGACCGTTGGATCTGAACTTGCTCAATATCATTTTCGATCGGTTCGACGAGACGGTCGCACTGGCGATCTCGGATTTTCGAGATTAGGCTCGGATTGAAGACCGACATTTCAGCCTGATAAACTGTGCAATTTACACAGTGGCAAAAAGGTCAACTGCACTCTTATGCCCTTTACATTTCAAAATCAACTTGACATTCCATTCTTTTCCTTTTATTTATTTACAATAAAAATTCAAGTTTTTACATCTCTACCACCTAAAAGGAAGTTTCGTCCCCGAAACTAAATACAACTAGGAGTCAAACAAATGGGGAAAACGCTCCAACATGGCTGATTCACGTTCCCACGTGGCTTCGCGCTCCTCATGGTTCTCCCATTGTACCTTGACATAGGGGATCGATCTACTCCTCAGCTTCTTTTCATCTCGAGCCAGGATCTTCAGAGGTACCTCATCATAACTCAGATCCTCGCGAAGCTGAACGGCGGTGGGGCTGATCACATGTGAAGGATCCCTGATATACTTCCGTAGCATGGAGACGTGTAAGACATTATGCACCCTGGCGAGGTTAGGAGGAAGAGCCAGTCGATATGCTACAGGGCCAATGCGCTCCAATATCTTGAAGGGACCGACAAATCGGGGACTGAGCTTGCTGCGAATCCCAAAACGCTTGATTCCCCGAGTTGGCGATACCTTCAGCAGGACATGATCACCTACTTGGAACTCCAAGTCTCGTCGTCGTTGGTCCGCATAGCTCTTCTGTCTGCTCTGCGCGGTCAGCAACTGCTGCCTTGCTACCCGCACTCTGGCCTCTGCATCCTCGAGTAGCTCTGGCCCGACAACACGGCGCTCACCGACGTCATCCCAACAGATGGGGGAACGACATCGGCGCCCGTACAGTGCCTCATAAGGAGCCATACCGATGCTCACCTGATAGCTGTTGTTGTAGGCGAACTCCACCAAGGGAACATACCGGTACCATCCGTCTCCGCACTCAAGTATACAGGCTCTCGGCATATCCTCCAATGTCTGAATGACTCGCTCAGACTGCCCGTCACTCTGGGGGTGGAAAGCGGTACTGAACTTCAGCTTCGTACCCATAGCTTCCTACACATTCCTCCAAAACTGAGACACAAAGCGAGTGTCCCTATCCGAAACGATCGATGCCGGAGTGCCATGGAGTCGCACAATCTCATCAATATAGAGCTGGGCGAGTCGATCGCGGGTCCACGTCGTGTGTATCGGCAGAAAGTGGGCCGACTTGGTGAGTCGATCCACAATGACCCATATAGCATCGTGGCCTCGCTGAGATCGAGGCAGACCGGTAACGAAGTCCATCGTGATCTGCTCCCACTTCCAAACTGGTACAGGAAGCGGTTGCAGTTTTCCCGCCGGTCTCTAGTGTTCCGCCTTCACATGTTGGCAAACCAGGCACTGCGCCACATAGTTCGCCACATCAGCCTTCATCCCAGGCCACCAGTAATGCTGCTTCAGGTCCCGGTACATTTTTGTTCCGCCTGGATGTACCGTGTATAAGGACCGATGCGCCTCAGTAAGAATGTCCTTCTTTAATTCACCGTCATCTGGGATACACCAACGGCCCCTGAATCGGATAGAGCCATCGGCGTGCAGCTGGTAATCGTCAGTCTGTCCCAATGATATCAGCTCTCGAATCTTCTGGAATGAGGGGTCGGACTGCTGTCCCTCCTTTATGCGATCAAGCAGGGTAGGCTGCACTACCATCGCTAAAAGTCGAGCGGTAGACCCCGAAGGAACGATCTCCAAGTCTAGACGCTGAAACTCAGAAATCAAGCGGTCCTGATCCGTGATCATTAGCAGCTCTGGCGACACGTGCTTTCGGCTCAAGGCATCCGCTACCACATTGGCCCGACCTGGGTGGTACTGGATAGTGAGATCATAGTCCTTTAGCAGTTCGAGCCATCGGCGCTGCCTCAAGTTCAGCTCCTTCTGAGTAAAGAGATACTTAAGGCTCTGGTAATCAGTAAAGACCTCGCAGTGGACTCCATAAAGATAATGCCTCCATAGCTTGAGAGCGAAAACCACCGCGGCGAGCTCGAGATCATACGTCGGGTAGTTTGCTCATAGGGCTTCAGCTGTCGAGAGACATAGGCTATTACTTTTTCATTCTGCATCAGAACACAGCCCAACCCGATCCGAGAAGCATCACAATACACCACATAGTTCTCGCCCTGGACCGGTAACGTCGATATAGGCGCCTCAGTCAATAGCCGCTTCAACTCATCGAAGGCGAGCTGGCACTCAGGAGTCCATATGAACTTCTCTTCTTCCTGGTCAGACGGGTCATTGGAGCGGCGATTTTGAAAAACCCTTCTCGAGGCGACGAACTGGGGTCACAGAACAGACCCCCAAATAACCTGAAAGTTCGAAGCCAGAATAGATCAACTCCGCTCCACCAAGCGGATCCCAGGTCAACCTCCGAAAGGTGCAGTCGATAGTGGCCCGATATTTAGATAACCAGTTCATTCCCAAGATCACGTTGTATTGACGCAGTTTGAGGATGAATAGAGATATAGGGAAACTCCGTCCGCCAATATGAATCGGGCATAACCGGAGCTCTTGGTTGATTAGAACACTATGACCCGGAATCTCTACCCAAAAACGATCTCTAGTTGTAACACCCCCGGAATTTGGATTAGTCCTCTATATAAATGATATAATAGGACTAAATCTCTAACCCGGCTATAGCATTTTGGATGGTAGCAAGATCCAAGAGGAACATGAGAGTTAAGCGTGCTAGAGCTAGAGTAGTTCTAGGATGGGTGACCCCCTGGGAAGTGGGGCGTCACAGTTGGTATCAGAGCCATTCACCAGCCGGAAATGTGAGATGAGTCTCGGCTGAGCCAGGGTTATATAGCGGGTAGAGCGAGGCTCCCCGGCTAATGACCGTTGTGAGTGGAGTGCAGCTCCTCACAAGGTCGGCTAAGGCTAGCGAGACGAGTCTCACATCGCCTGGTGCTTGTGAGTGTGCTTGAGCCTGACGTGGACGTCAGGGCTTAAAGGGGGGAAGAATATAACACCCCCGGAATTTGGATTAGTCCTCTATATAAATGATATAATAGGACTAAATCTCTAACCCGGCTATAGCATTTTGGATGGTAGCAAGATCCAAGAGGAACATGAGAGTTAAGCGTGCTAGAGCTAGAGTAGTTCTAGGATGGGTGACCCCCTGGGAAGTGGGGCGTCACACTAGTATACTGAACGATAATACCGTGGGTGGCAATAAAGTGGGTGGAGATAAAAGAATGCGAAGCCCCCGTATCAAATAAAGTTCTAGCATGATGTCCGAAAACAGATGTAGTACCTGCTAGATTGTCCTCTGGAGTAGGCTCGTCGTGGGTCAGGGCAAAAACGCGCCCTCCAGCAGTCTGTCGCGACCTAGTAGGTGGTCGAGGAAGAGGGGGACGTCCCGAGGAAGCAGAACTCGGTGCCAGGGCTTGTCGTCGAGGTGGTGGTGCTGGTAGAGGAGCCGCCATCTGCGCGGGTGCGGACCTCCGCGGGCACGTCGCAGATACGTGTCCATGCTGGCCGCACTTGAAACATCTGTTACGACATTTTGGTGTTGGCATATTTCGTGAGTCAAGTCAGTGAGTTGAGTCGGAGTCTTAAAGGGATCAAATTGTCAATCAGCATTCAAAGACTTAGAGAAGATTCAACAAGAGCTCAAGTTGACACTCAGTGTCTTGAATCTTGAAGATTGAAGTTGAAGAATTGTGAATCAGTTACATCAATCTCAAGAAGAAAGTATTCAAGAGGATCAGGTATGTTTAACTAAATAATTGTGGTGATCCGAATACTTTCTTATAGTGTAGAAACACTTGGATAAACTTTTAATTGCATAATAATCAAAAACTGGTGTTCGGACTTGTTCAGGATCCGGATCAGAGCCAACGATTCGGATCCCGAAGGTTGTTGCTTCATACAAGACTTCGATCCGGATCCATGCAATTTCCGATCCGGATCCCGAATGTTAAGTTTTCTGATTTGTATGAACGATCCGGATCGGGCAATGCGATCCGGATCCCGAACCTTGGTTTTTCTGGAATCGTCAATCTCGTTACGACGATTCGGATCGCAGTAATCCAATCCGGATCGCCGTCCTGAAAATTTCCAGATAAGGTATGTTTTTGATTCTTATCTCTTTCCAAGGGTTTCTAAACTATAAATAGACACTTAGGGTTTCTCAAAAAGGGGGGAGCTACGGCCGATCAATTTATAAAACTCTTGAGAGCAAACCCTAGAGGCTAGGTTTTTATCGATCTTCTTTATAGCCTCTTTTAGGTCAATTCGAAGGTTCTTTCAAGAACATATCTTTTGTCGAATTGATCTAATCTTTGCTTAGAGATTTCTTCTACGGTTCCTCATTGAGAATCTAAGCAAAGGATCACCATCGAAGTCAATATTCTTATCGATTGAGTTTGCGTCGTGGATTCGACGTGGCATCGTGGATTCGGTGTGCTAAAGGCGTTTCGTGGATTCGAAGCGTGCGTTCGTGGATTCGAACGTGAGCAGTGGACGGGCAAAACGGTGGAGCGCGAGGTCCAAGAAATTGAAGGAGGGGTTAAATCCGTGGAGACGGTAATCACCTTGTTATTCTTCTTTTCTTAGGGATTGTTATTGCGCGGATATCCAACCGGTCAGCGCAAGGTCCGAAGAAGCTGAAGGAGGGGTTGAGTCCGTGGAGTCGGTAATCACCTTGTTATTCTTCTATTCTTAGTGGATTGTTATTGCGTGTTGGTCCCGTAGTTTTTCTCCTGGATTGGAGTTTCCACGTATATCTCGGTGTGCTGTTTTTATTTTCCGCATTGGTTTTTATTTTGCACTGAGATTGAGTTTTTAAGTATTACACCTATTCACCCCCCCTCTAGTTGTTTGATAGTACCTATTTAGATCCTTGTGGATCCTTAATAACTCAACAACATCGGCCATGCCTCTGATCGTAGTCGCTCGGACGGTGGGTACCCCCGCAGAAGACACATGGCCGGGGTCCCCAATTGGGGTTGACGAAGGCGCCAGTGGCCGGAGATCTCTTGGGCCACTTCTTCAGTCGTGGTTGTTTCGCCTTCTTATTCTGATTGTAATGTCCACCACCGCCCTCAGAAGAAGCTCTTTTCTTGCCCTTGTCCCTGTCCGCAGCATTCCGCTCGGCGCGGGAGATATGAACATCCGCCTCGATGGCTAAGCACCGCTCCACGTAGTTGTCGAAGTCGGTGGTCAGGTGGGATGAGAGCTGGCGGCGAATCTCGTGCCTCAACCCCTGCGAGAAAAGTCGTACCTTGCGGCGTTCCTCGCGCACTGCCTGAGGAACCAGGTCAGCAATGCGCAGGAACTCTTGCTCGTACTCGCGGACGCTCTTGTTGCCCAACTTAATGTTCTCCAGCTCTCGCTCGAGACCCTCCTTGGTGGTCTCCTTTAGGTGGTGATGGTACATAGCCGCCTTGAAGTCGTCCCAAGTGGGTTCAGGAAGGCCTCCGAAATGACGCTCTCGATGACGTCTCCACCATTTTGACGCCCGGCCCTCAAGGCAATGAACAACGATGTGTACTTTGTTGCGCTCCTCCGTGTACACATCTTGGAACAGCTTTTCCATGTGGTCGATCCATTGCTCGACCGCCCAGTGATCATCGTTTTTAACTTCGAATATCTGCGGCTTGAATTTCTTGAACTCGAGCAGAGCCGCCTTTGCTCGAGCCTTCTCCGTTTGATCAGCCTCAGCTTTGGCTACAGGGTCAGCAACAGGGGAGACGGAGCGGGATGACGCAGATGCCATCGAAGCGGTGACAGCGGGGGCAGCAGGAACCCCCGGTACCGCACAAGAAGCCGCAGCAACATCTGGAATGGGCCCCGCAGGTGGTGGTACGGGGTCGACAGCGGGCTCCGCCAAATCTTGAAGGTAGGTTTCAAGGTGGTGGTACGGAGTCAAGCATAAACTGAGCAGCGATGGTACAAGGTAAATAGCTACAAATGACAGTGCAAGCTAAAAATGATGCGTCAAAAATAGAAATCCAAGTATCCAATCATATGCCATTATTGGTCTCACAGAACCTCAGGCAATACCACCGATCCGCATCCCATCCGCTGACAATAACCCGGCACTCACAGATGCAATCGGGCTCACGGGTCCCATCTCTAGACCACTTTACCGGTAAAGAACATTATCCACGGGGAGCGACCCCGGCAATGTTCGTGAAGTACAACAGTGCGTGGCAATCATAATGCTATGCTCAAGCTCACGGTCTAATGACCGGGTAGTCGGCAAACCTGCCGAGATCCCCTCAGGGAAGCAACTATCTGTCTGTATATCAATCATGGGTCGATCATGCATATCTGAATATATAAGCAAGTATCTCTGGATATAAATGCAGTATAACAAGTGGCCGATATGATAGAAATCACCAGGTATGATCAGACCATGAAAATCTACTGTACTGGGATATAGGAACTATCTGAATATATCAATCATGGGCCTGTCATGCATATCTCAATATATAAGCAAGTATACATGATATGTCTAAGGAGATCAATGTCTATCAGGAAAGATCATATGGCATATAGGCAAAATCATCAGGACTAAATCAAGAACAGGCAAAATCATCAGGACTAAATCAAGAACAAGCAAGATCATCAGGACTAAATCAAGAACAGGCAAGATCATCAGGACTAAATCAAGAACAGGCAAAATCATCAGGACTAAATCAAGAACAGGAAAAATCATCAGGACTAAATCAAGAACAGGTGTCCGACTGGACTAAAGCAACCAGAGGGCCGAAAAGATAAAGCCCGGACCGAAGATAACCCACCTGAATGTAGGCAGATCCTCGAACTCCCGCTCGGCTACTGGGAGGCTGGTGCTGAACAACTGGGCCCTGAACAGAAACTGTAGTCAGTAACAGACTCACACAAACCCATCCCGACTACACTACAATAACACAACGCCACTACGGGACAATAACGCCAAATTACTGAACAAGATCCGTTTCCCGCTCAACAAGAATCCACGGGACTCTAACAAAATGCTCAGTGGGTATGAAAACACTGTCTAAAGACAGCCCGCGTGTCCAATTTACACTTTGATCCATAATATATCATAATTTGCATAAAAACACTAATCCAGTTAATTGTTTTGGCTTGTTCTCGCAATCCGGGAAACCAAAAACAGTACCGTAAGTTCTGTCGCGTCCGTTTCGACGAGACGAAGCTCGTGCTCACAAACTTGGGCTGACACGGGGCCCGAGGGCAAAGTTGGCCCATAACTAATTTAGCTCTATATGACATATTTCTACAACTTGCAATATGTTTAATCTCAGTGTGACTAAACTAGAGCATGATACACCGGTTGGACAGAGAAAGGTTGTGCTCACCTCGTGCGCGTCGGAGGTCGGCCGGAAAGCTTGCCGGAGCAAGATGGTTCACCCTCCAAAGCAAACCAAGGCTCGGGTTGGGTTATCTTGGAGCAAACCAGGCTCAGACCTGATGAAGAGGTAAGCATCGGTTAGGGATAGGTCTCAGGAGGAGACTGGTCCATGCTGGGTCGAGCGCCGGCGCCCGGAGGCGGCGGCGGGCGGAAATAAACTCGAAATTACAAACTCGGGTGCAACATTGGAACCAAGCTACAGGAACCACCCTGGCCCAATATAAAATGCTGGGAGACATAAGAGGGGTGTTTAGCTCCTACCTGGGCAAGTGGCTGGAGCCCGGAGCGCCGGAGGTGGCCGGAGGCCGAGGTCGGGTGCAACACGGGTGCAACTGCAGAATTTTTCATCCCGACGTCAAAGACTGCATGAAACCCCATGAAAAGCCTAGAAATGCTCAAATGAGCTTACCTGCACGGTTGGCCGATGCCTGGAGGCGACGGCGACGCGCGGCGGCGGAGCTCGGTCGAGCTCGGGGAGCTCTAATGGCGGAATCCGGCCGGTGGTGCCTGAGTCGGTGCAACTTGGACCAAAAACTCCCACTCGGTGCCAGGAAGCTTCTAGTGGCGATGGCCGGCGGCGTGGGTGAGCGGCGGCGCCGGGCGGCGAAGATCGGCCGACGGGAGAAGGAGACTGGATCTAGGGCTGGCTCGCGCGGCTTGGATTCTGCACCGATCTCCACCAAATCTTGAAGGTAGGTTTCAGTCGGTGAGGTGAGGAGGATCGGCGGCCCTGATCGTGGTTCCAACGGTTGGATGGAGGCGGCGCCCGAGATCGGCAAGAAATGATAATTCCGGCGACAGGGAGCTTTCGCCGGCGATCGGGACGACAGCGACCACCCCCACTTCACAGAAAATGCCTGTGACATGTCAGGAACTCAATGGAGTGGTCCTTGGGCCATTTGAAAATAAAATCCTCCATGAACTCACCTTCGCCGGAAAGTTGGAGGAAGAAAGACGCTCCCGCGGCGGCGCACGGCGGCGGCGGTCGCCGGGTTCACCTCAGCTCGGCTTCTCAGACACGGGGGAGTCCTCAGTTGCAGCCCGGGCCTCCCTGGGTCTCTGGGAGCTGACCACCCACCTTGCAACCGAGATGAAGAAGGTATTTGCTTCTCCTTCTTCTCCGGCGACGAGGAGGCGGCGGCCGGTGCGCAACCCCCCCGTGGAGTGCGGCAGAGATGAGGGAGTTGTTGGAGTGGGCGGCTTGGGTAGAGGCTACGGCTTAGGGTTTGGAGAAACCCTAGCTTACATGAGTTTAAATAGTGCATTAAGCACAATTGCTCTTTGGTCCCTCAACTCTTCATATTTGGAGCCCAGTCCCTCACAGCAGCTCTCTTTCACATTTAAGTCCCTCACCCAAGAGCAGCACGCAAAACGGAGCATAAAATGTAGGGTGTTTTGCGCAAAATACCGTATTTTTCACTGTTTTTCATGCTTTTCGAGGCATTTCTGCCGTCGAAACGAAAAACGGACTTCGCTACGACGTCCGGCTTGACGAATCTTATCAGGTAGCGATTTTTGTTTTTCGAGAAAACGTCCGGATAAATTCTTGGTCCATTAATACTGTACCAAAATACCGTTTATCGCGCTTTTCGAGACTCTAGGGTCGTCAAACGGAAATTCCGTCAGCGGCATCGCGTTCAGAATGATGAAACCGATCAAATCGACTACCTGGAGTGCTATGTTCGGAGTCCAGACGGCGAATTGGCCAATGTTGGCACTAAGGGGATTTGAAAATAGGGTTTACTATTCATCTGCTGTTCAAAGCCCTATTCACTTAAGTCGCGGGTCCCGCCCGCTTCTTCGCTGATTTCTGGAAAATCCGACCGTTGGATCTGAACTTGCTCAATATAATTTTTGTTACGGAATTTGAGTTGGCGTAGTTTCGTGAAAGTTTCAAGTCCTGAAGATTGAAGGTGAAGAAAGTTGGATCATTTAACTCAATCTCAAGAAAGAAGAATTCAAAAGGATCAGGTATGTTTAACTAAAGAATTTGTGTGATCCGAATACTTCTTGTAGTGTAGAAACACTTGGAAGAATCTTTCATTGCATAAAAATCAAAAACTGGACTTGGGACATGTTCAGGATCCGGATCAGGCTATTCGATCCGGATCCCGAAGGTGGTTCGTTCATACATCGTCGCAATCCGGATCGTAGTCTCTTGATCCGGATCCCGAACGTTGAGTTTACCATCTACCTTGAACGATCCGGATCTTGCTTCGCAATCCGGATCCCGAACGTTGATATTTGGTGAACTGTATGAACGATCCGGATCGTAGTCACATGATCCGGATCCCGAACCTTCGTTTTTCTGGAATTGGCTGATTCGTTATGACGATCCGGATCTCAGTTATCACGATCCGGATCGCCGTCCGTAAAATTCCAGAAATGGCAGGTTTTTGATTCTTATCTCCTTCCTAGGGTTTCTAACCTATATATAGACCCTATGTCTTTCTTTCTACGGTCAATCCACATAGCCGTCATTTTCATATATCATCTTATACGGCTATAGATCCACATATAGAGAAGAAAGGAAATCATTAGAGAATACTCTATGTTTCTTCATCTATATTGATTAGTTTGATTCTAGGTTTTCATACTCACATCTTGAGTTGAATCAAACTAATGAATACTTAGATGGTATTTCCGATCTATCTTTGATCTAAGTATTCGGCGGATCATCACCACCCAAAAACAACGATTACCCCAAAATCGGCGCGTGGATTCGCGTGTCCTTGTGGATTCAAGGTTCAATCGCTCTCGTGGATTCGGAGCGAGGCACGTTCGTGGATTCGAAGGGTGCTATTGGGTGAAGACCGTGGATTCGGTCGGACGTCGTGGATTCGACGTTGGACGCCGTGGATTCGGCGTTGGGCGCAGATCGTGGATTCGAGAAGCGTCTGGAGCGAGCGGAGAAGATCCTCTAGGAGCGTATGGAAAAGGTTGAGTCGTAAGTGTGTACGGTAAATCACCTTGTACGTGTTTTAATTCTAGTGGATTTCTGCCGTGTTATCGGTCCCGTGGTTTTTTACTCCGGTGATGGAGTTTTCCACGTAAAAATCTTGCGTGTTATTTTATTTTCCGCATTGGGTTTTATCGCAACGATTTTTGGAGTGTTTATTTGTTTACACCTATTCACCCCCCTCTAGGTGTTTCTTCCCCTATTTAGATCCGTATTATATACGACCCAACAAGTGGTATCAGAGCGGGAATAGGTTTGTGAACAATGGTTGAAGGTGGAAACATCAATCGACCCCCTTTCTTTGATGGAACAAATTATGCGTACTGGAAAGTACGGATGAAAGCCTTTTTATCTTCCATCGATGAAAGGGTGTGGCATTCAATTGAATCAGGATGGACTAATCCAACTGAACTTATCTCTGATGTTCACACCTTAAAACCTAGGTCGAAATGGACCAAGGAAGAGTTTGAGTTATCTTCTTACAATGGCAAGGGAATTAATGCTATTTTTAATGCCTTATCTCAAACTGAATTCTCTCGCGTCTCGGCATGTGAGACTGCGAAAGAAATCTGGGATGTTCTCCAGGTTACACATGAGGGAACTAACCTCGTGAAGATTCAGAAACTGCAGATGCTTACGAGCAAGTTTGACTCTATCTTGATGGCAGAAAATGAATCCTTCACGGACTACTATACACGATTGCAAGACATCGTAAACTCATGTGCTAATCTGGGAGAGAAGATTCCAGAATTTAAGATTGTAAGAAAAATCTTAAGAACTCTTCCTGAACGATTTCGCCCAAAGGTTACTGCCATTGAAACTATTAAACACCCGGACGAAATACGTGTAGAAGAATTAGTTGGTTCATTACAAACTTATGAAATGACTTTTAATACTAACAATTCTTCTGGAAAAGCATCCACTTCTAAGTCTTCAGGTTATGCGTTGAAAACAACTAAGGAAGAAGACGCGGATACATCCTCCTCGGACGATGACGAGAACCTTTCTATGGAGGAATTTGAGAAGCAGCTCGCTCTCTTGACAAGGAATTTTCGCCGCAACTTTCGAAGGGGTAATTCAAGCAAATCTCCATCCTTCGGAAAGTGGAACAAAGGCAAGGGTACTCCAAGTCACAAGTCAAGAAAGCAGGAGAACTTCTCAAAGGATAAGAAAAGTTCAGAAGGACAACTGCAATGCTTCAAATGTCGAGGCTACGGCCACATTGCAACGGAGTGTCCTAACAAGTATCCGGCAAAGAAGAAGGCGATGCAAGTCGTCACTTGGGATGACAACTCAACGTCAAATGAGTCGTCTTCAAGTGATGAAGAAAAGAGCTCCACGGCATTCCACGCGTCCACATCTTCACCATTCATGTGCTTTATGGCAAGTACGTCTGAATCATTGTCCAACTCCACTGTTGAAAAGAATGCAATGGACAATGAATCGGATGATTCGGAAGGTGAAGATTTTGCTCTAGCCTACCACAGACTTTTGAGGGATTCAAAGAAAGTGGCTAAGCAAAACAAGAGTTTGAGAAGGAGATTGCATGATCTCGAAGAAGAAGTAAAAAGGGCAACTTCTCTCTCAAACGCTCTTGAAGTGGAAAGGGAAAATCTGGTAAAAGTTAATGTTTCCCTTCAAGAGTCCAATGAGCTTTTTGAGAAGGAACATACAAAACTGGTGGATAAAGCGGATCACTTCTCAAAGCTCTACAACGAGGCTCGACAGGATAAGCTGGAAATGACTAAGACCATCTTCCAACTCAAGGATGACTTGCAGCGATTCTCTTCAGGAAGGAGTAAGTTGGATAGACTTCTTGGTCTTGGTCAAACAAATCGGTTCGGCCTCGGGTACACTCAAACTGGAAACAGTCCAAGTTCGAGTGGGACAGTTTTTGTGCCTCAGTCGGTATCTCCTCCTCCGACACCGGAATTCAAGACAAACAACGTCAACAAACCTACCTCATCCTCCTTGGGATCGTCTAGCTCTAAGGTATGTTTTCGTTGTGGTATTTCAGGGCACATAAGAAGATATTGCAAGACGGGAGTCGAACGCTCATCTCAAGCACCTCTTGCATCAACTACCAAAAAGGCTCCTTACCGGAAATCAAAGCAAAACTTTTCAAATGAAAAGAGACTTGGTAGTTCACCGCGCAAGACGACTTCATCAAGGAGCAACAATCGTTTTAACAAGACGCTTTCACCTTGGCACAAAACTTCACGACCATTACAGACGCATTCCAAAAAAGTTTGGGTGCGCAAAGGTGAAATTTTCCCTTGTCTTGTTTCCAATATTTCCTTGCATGCATATGATAGCTCGTCTTGGTATCTGGATAGCGGGTGTTCCCGTCACATGACCGGTGACAAAAATAGTTTTCAAAATCTTGAGAAAATCTCCGGAGGACGCGTTGTTTTCGGAGACGGTCGTTCTTCCAAAATTATTGGAAAGGGAACAGTAGCTATTCCAGATGGCCCGGTTCTAAATAATGTGTTATTTGTTGATGGCCTTAAGACTAACCTCATAAGCATAAGTCAACTTTGCGACAATGGTTTTTCAGTTAACTTTTCTTCTGTTGAATGTGTTGTAACTGATAAGGACCAAGTCTTCTTTTTAAAAGGGGTTAGATCTGAAAACAATTGTTATGTTGTTCCTAATAAATTTTCTGAAACATGTAACCTAGTTTCTTTGGGTAATGAATCAATTTGGCATGAAAGGCTAGGTCACATAAATTTTAAGGAACTTGCTAAGATTTCAAATAAGGACGTGGTCAAGGGGATTCCAAAACTTTTATTTAAACAAAACATTGTGTGTGGTGGCTGTCAAAAGGGAAAACAGTCCAGGACTGCACACAAGAGCTTGAACCACTTCGGTACAAAACGGCCTTTGAAACTTTTGCACATGGATTTAATGGGGCCAACTCGTCAACCATCTTTGGGAGGTAAATGGTATATTTTCTTATTGGTTGATGATTTCTCTCAGTTTTCTTGGGTAGCATTTTTGAGAGAGAAAGCTGATACGTTTGACTCTTTTCATGAGATTTGCCATCGTATTATGATTGAAAAGAATGAAAAGATCATTCGTGTTAGAAGTGATAGGGGTGGAGAATTCATAAATTCAAAATTCATTGACTTTTGTACTTCAAATGGCATTAAACATGAATTCTCGGCACCCTATACACCTCAGCAGAATGGTGTTGTTGAGCGCAAAAACAGGGTTGTTCAAGAGATGGCGCGTGTGATGCTTCATAGCCGAGATTTACCGCTACATTTTTGGGCTGAAGCTGTGAACACCGCTGTCTATGTCATTAACAGAGTGTATTTGCGCCCAGGAACCTTGAATACACCATATGAGCTGTGGTTTAGTAGAAAACCGGATATCAAGTACTTTCGTATCTTTGGGAGTCGATGTTACATTTTACGTGACCGTGAAAATCTTGGAAAGTTCGACTCTCGAAGCGATGAAGGGATCTTTTTGGGTTATTCTACGAATAGCAGAGCATATCGAGTATTTAACATTGAATCTAAGACGATCGTAGAATCTATAAATGTTAAAGTAGATGAAGCTTCTCATTTTGAATCTGAAAAATCTACCCTCGATATCTCTCTAGATGATGATTCTCCTGCTAGTGCATCTTCTCATAATAATACTTCCAATATTAATGATGCATCTAATGGTTCTTCTAGTTTATCTGATGTGCAGGAATCATCTCGTGTACCTCCGAGTACTCCGTTTCAACAAACGCTACGAATCTCCAAGGATCACCCGGAATCGAACATCATTGGAGATCCACAAGAAGGAGTTAGAACTCGAAGGCAGTTGGTTTGCGGATTTGCTTGCTACGTATCTTTAATCGAACCAAAGACAATAGATGAAGCTCTTCAGGATGACTACTGGATTAAAGCAATGCAGGAAGAGCTTCATCAATTTGAGCGAAACAAAGTCTGGGAATTAACGAAGCCTCCAAAGCAACATAATGTGATAGGTACCAAATGGATCTTCAAGAACAAGAAAGATGAAGATGGTACTATCATCAGGAACAAGGCACGACTAGTTGCTCAAGGCTACTCTCAAGTAGAAGGTATAGACTTTGACGAAACTTTCGCCCCTGTAGCTAGACTCGAGTCCATTCGTATATTGTTTGCTATTGCTTGTCATTTTAAAATCAAATTATCTCAAATGGACGTCAAGAGCGCATTTCTAAATGGGTTTTTAAATGAGGAAGTTTATGTGGCTCAACCGAAAGGTTTTGTAGATCATAAACAACCTAACCATGTTTTTCGTTTGAAAAAGGCTCTTTACGGTCTGAAACAAGCACCGCGAGCATGGTACGAAAGGTTAACAAAGCACCTTTTGGAGAAGGGCTATACTCGAGGGGGAGCTGACAGGACTCTCTTTGTGAAGCATTATCAAAATAATTTCATTGTAGCACAAATCTATGTCGATGACATTGTATTTGGTGCAACAAAAGATAATGATGCTTCTAAATTCGCGGAGACCATGGAAAGCGAATTTGAGATGTCCATGATGGGCGAATTGTCTTATTTTCTTGGATTGCAAATTAAACAAAATGATGAAGGTATTCACTTGAGTCAATCCAAGTATGCACTGGAGTCGGTCAAAAAGTTTGATCTAGAAAATTGTAAAGATTTTCCAACTCCAATGGGAACTAGCCACAAGGGACTTGGAAGTGAATCACATAGTGAGAATGTAGACGAGAAACTGTATAGAAGTATGATTGGAAGTCTACTTTACCTCACGGCTAGTCGCCCGGATATATCCTTTAGTGTTGGGATTTGCGCGAGATATCAATCAGCACCAAAGGAGGTTCACCTGAAAGCGGTGAAACGGATCATCCGGTACATCAAAGGATCAATTAATTTCGAAATTTGGTATCCTATGGGAACAAGTCTGGACATTGTTGGATACTCAGATGCCGATTGGGCAGGATCAGTGGATGATCGGAAAAGCACGAGTGGTGCATGCTTCTATCTTGGCCATTGCCTTGTTGCATGGCACAGTAAAAAGCAGAATTGCATAGCACTCTCGACTGCCGAAGCGGAATACATTTCAGCTGGAAGTTGCTCAACTCAACTCATTTGGATGAAAAGCGTATTGAGCGACTTCCGCATTTCAGCATCTTCGGTAACAATTCTTTGTGACAACACAAGTGCAATTAACATTTCTAAAAACCCTGTGTTGCACTCTAGAACAAAACATATTGAACTTAGATATCATTTTCTTAGAGAGCTAGTTGAATCAAATACTCTTCAACTTTCATATATTTCAACTGAAGATCAATTAGCTGACTTTTTAACAAAACCTTTGGATCAAAAACGTTTTATTCATTTGCGAAAAGCAATTGGTATGCTTTCTTTGAAATAAACTTCTTTTTGAAACCTTTGCTTAAAATAGGTTTTGTATTTGTTTTGTTCTATCCAATATCTATGTTTATACATAGGATAGTAATTGAGCATAGATCTTAATTGACTTTAATTGCATCTGTTCACACATTTAGAAATTTATTATGCTTTTGCCATCATAATATTTCATTGTTGCAATGATCGTTTATGTTAATTAAATCATCTTCCAAAGTGATCAAAGTCAATTTCTCTCTCAATGATCTCTTGGTATAGTCATTATCTTATTTGACTGTTTAGTCGAGTATGAAATCGAGATCAATTTTTGGTTGAATACTTTATATCTTAAATAATTGATAGCCAATTGAGGGGGAGTCAAAGATAATGTAAAATGCTCAAAAGATGTGGAAAGAGTTACATCCCAATGAGGAGTGTGAAAACTACCACCACATGGAGGAAAGAGCTACCACCTCGGTCGTCCGAGTATTGTGTGCAGCTACCACATGTATACCAAGCATGGTTGTTCAAATTTTTGATTAAGTAAAATGCATGTTGAAATACTTGACTCTGTCAAATTTCAAGGTTGGTATAAGGTGGGATTTTAAAGAAAGATGCTCAAAGAGCCACTCTCTTCAACAGATTGTCTAGAAATATTATCTACCATATTTGGGATTTCAAACATCTATTGATCTTTGTATTTCATTTTCTTTACCGAATTGATTATTTGATAAAGGCATTACTCATAAGATCAAGTTAGATGTAATTGAATGTGTTCAACTTTAAGGGATTTAATTCTTGTAAATTTTCGTTTCATTTTTGGATATTACTGATAGATTTGGCATAATCTAATTCTTGTTGTGTGAAACGATGCTTTTGTTTAAAGTTGATACACCTTTGTGCTTACAATCTTTTTCTGGTTTTTCTTGAATTTCTCTGAAATTTTTCTAAAGAAAAAGTTGGGGCCGATCCGGATCGGGCAAGGTGATCCGGATCCCGAACGCAGGTTTTCTCCTGCGGGCTGACGATCCGGATTGGACCTGCCGATCCGGATCCCGAACGCAGTTTTTTCACTGCGGGTAGCCGATCCGGATCGCAAGCTCGGGAGGATCCGGATCGCGGCTAGGTTTTTATAAAGAACAAAAGGGTTTTGATTTCTCTTACTCCAATCTTTTGTTCAAAAGTTTCCAGAGCGCTTCTCTCTAGATTTCATCCTCCTTGGAAGCTTTCTAACTCAAGTTCTTCAGTTCCAAGTAAGTTTTATTGATCAAAATCTCGGTTTTTCACCGTTTTTCTCTTTTCCTCCTCAAACGTACGAAATTCTTGGATCGATTTTGTTTGTGGATGGTTTTTTGATCAAATTTCTTTTGAAATAAGAACTCTGGGTTGTTTAGTTTTGATTATATGCTAGGTTTTTTCCTGATTAACGGATTTTTAGGCTTCGATTTCTAAATTTCGGTTTTAGGGCATATAATAAGGATTTTCGAAATTCATGCAATTGATCTATTTTTAGAAGTCCTTTTGCAAAACTGATTTGATTCTTAGTCTCTCTACATGATTATGATTGTTTGGGTACAATTTTTTTTTTCAATTTTTGAAAACTAAGAATTTTTGTGTTCTTGAGTTGGTTTTCACAGGACACCTTCTTAACTCAAGCACTTTGTTCAATGGCACTTAATTCAATGTGTTTCTCTTGGTTAATCCCGTTACTAGTCACAATGGTGCACAAGAGTACATCTGAAAAAGAGGAACCAGATATTTCAACAGGAGATAAGACAACCGAAGGCAGGGAGGACAGCTCAGAGTACGATACTGAAGAATGGGATGATTCTTCAAAGATGTTCAACAGAAGATTGATGAGCAAAACAGAAAATTTGTCAAAGGCAAAAGGCTTATGAAATCTGCATCAACAACTAAGCAATATACAAGACGAAAGAATGTCTTAAGAAGTGAAAGTTATCATAGTGGGCCTCTTACTAGAGCTCGCTCACTCTCTGGGGTTCTACAACTGAATCTCCATGGGTTAAGGGATTGGATGCACCATCTGCTTCTAGACAGCATCCATCACACTCGAAAAGACAGGGTACAGACGCTGTTGTATTGGAATCGCTTCGCCAGGAACAACAAAGACTCTCGGCTGCACAAGAGAGGACATCGAAAGAACTTCAGCAGATTTCCTCTGATCACAAGAAGATCAAGAAGAAGTGTTCAACTATTTCGACAATGCTTAAAGGGATTTTGAGCAAGCTGAGTTGTACCAGCTCAGACTCCTCCGACTGAACTGCACCTTCCTTTCCTTTTGTGCAGGATTACGATTTTAGGTTTAGTTTTATACTTACGTTAGCTTAGTTCTCAGGTTTTACATTTTATTGGAACTTTTTACTCTCCTCACATTTCGTAGTCTTAACTACATTTTGGCTTTGTTTTGTGACAAAAAAGGGGGAGAGAGTTAGAGAGAACTTTGAACAATGTTGACTGCATGAAACATCAAGGTAAGTGAACAATGTTTGATATGAAAACTGGATGAATATCAAGGTAAGTATTACTCCAACTTCCATTCTCAACTTGAGGTTTTTCAGCTGTATGAATGCATGCCTCGACTAACTTTTTGCTAACTATTTGGGCATGTAATATAACTAACAAGTTGATGTTCACTAACAAGTTTGTGACACTTGGTTTTTGATTTGCATAGAAGATATGTTG
Organism: Tillandsia leiboldiana; assembly: GCA_029204045.2. Classification (NCBI taxonomy): domain Eukaryota; kingdom Viridiplantae; phylum Streptophyta; class Magnoliopsida; order Poales; family Bromeliaceae; genus Tillandsia; species Tillandsia leiboldiana. The sequence goes on from CM055075.1 coordinate 3,025,003, forward strand.
GTTCTTAACTCTGATCAATTCACATATCTATATATATATAAGTATTGTCACAAACATGTTCATGACATTTGGTTTTTACGTGCAAAAGAAGATATGTTGGTGTTTTTTTAAACTATGATCAGTTTACATATCTGAATATAAATGTCATGGTAAGTATAAATGAGTTTAAACTTCATCTCTGTTTGTGGTTTTTGAATGATACAAAATTCTTTGAGGTATCTAACGATTTCTTTTGTCAAGAATGATTTCTTTTTGCAGAGAGTACAGATGTCTAAGTCTAGAGTCTGTTTTAGGAGTTTACTCATGTATTGTATTCTGGATCTCCATTGTAAATTTTTGTTGTATGGTGATAGCAACAAAAATATCTTTTTGAATTTTCTTTAGTGGATCTGTGTTTTGTCACGAAACCGCCAAAGGGGGAGATTGTTACGGAATTTGAGTTGGCGTAGTTTCGTGAAAGTTTCAAGTCCTGAAGATTGAAGGTGAAGAAAGTTGGATCATTTAACTCAATCTCAAGAAAGAAGAATTCAAAAGGATCAGGTATGTTTAACTAAAGAATTTGTGTGATCCGAATACTTCTTGTAGTGTAGAAACACTTGGAAGAATCTTTCATTGCATAAAAATCAAAACTGGACTTGGGACATGTTCAGGATCCGGATCAGGCTGTTCGATCCGGATCCCGAAGGTGGTTCGTTCATACATCGTCGCAATCCGGATCGTAGTCTCTTGATCCGGATCCCGAACGTTGAGTTTACCATCTACCTTGAACGATCCGGATCTTGCTTCGCAATCCGGATCCCGAACGTTGATATTTGGTGAACTGTATGAACGATCCGGATCGTAGTCACATGATCCGGATCCCGAACCTTCGTTTTTCTGGAATTGGCTGATTCGTTATGACGATCCGGATCTCAGTTATCACGATCCGGATCGCCGTCCGTAAAATTCCAGAATGGCAGGTTTTTGATTCTTATCTCCTTCCTAGGGTTTCTAACCTATATATAGACCCTATGTCTTTCTTTCTAGGGTCAATCCACATAGCCGTCATTTTCATATCATCTTATACGGCTATAGATCCACATATAGAGAAGAAAGGAAATCATTAGAGAATACTCTATGTTTCTTCATCTATATTGATTAGTTTGATTCTAGGTTTTCATACTCACATCTTGAGTTGAATCAAACTAATGAATACTTAGATGGTATTTCGGATCTATCTTTGATCTAAGTATTCGGCGGATCATCACCACCCAAAAACAACGATTACCCCCAAATCGGCGCGTGGATTCGCGTGTCCTTGTGGATTCAAGGTTCAATCGCTCTCGTGGATTCGGAGCGAGGCACGTTCGTGGATTCGAAGGGTGCTATTGGGTGAAGACCGTGGATTCGGTCGGACGTCGTGGATTCGACGTTGGACGCCGTGGGATTCGGCGTTGGGCGCAGATCGTGGATTCGAGAAGCGTCTGGAGCGAGCGGAGAAGATCCTCTAGGAGCGTATGGAAAAGGTTGAGTCGTAAGTGTGTACGGTAAATCACCTTGTACGTGTTTTAATTCTAGTGGATTTCTGCCGTGTTATCGGTCCCGTGGTTTTTTACTCCGGTGATGGAGTTTTCCACGTAAAAATCTTGCGTGTTTTTTATTTTCCGCATTGGGTTTTTTATCGCAACGATTTTTGGAGTGTTTATACGTTTACACCTATCACCCCCCTCTAGGTGTTTCTTCCCTATTTAGATCCGTATATATACGCCCAACAATTGGGATCGGTTCGCAAGAAGGTCGTGCACTGGCGATCTCGAATTTTCGAGATTAGGCTCGGATTGAAGGCGACATTTCAGCCTGGTAAACTGTGCAATACCCAGTGGCAAAAAGGTCAACTGCACTCTTATGCCCTTTACATTTCAAAATCACTTGAATTCCATTCTTTTACTTATTTATTTACAATAAAAATTCGTTTTACACTCGCGGCCACATTCAACAGCACCTACAGGTGCTTCTGGACCCCACGAAGCTCCCTGGACCCGTGCCGAGGAAGAACTCGGCGGCGGCGGCGGTGAACAAGCTCTGCACGAGCTTCCACCAACCTGGTGGAATCCCACCCGGGATGCCTGGACCCCATGCAAAAAGCATGGATGGGTCTAAAGACCCCATTAAGCTTCTCGGGCAAGTGGTATATCCCCGACGATCCCGCAACTCGCCTATGACGAGTTGTTCGGAGGCGTGGATGGCGGTGAGGATGGGTTGATGCGAGGGACTTCCGGACGACCCGACCACGTCGATGATGAAAGTACTCTGAGACAGGATGGCGGTTGAGGGATGATGGTTCCAATGGTGGGTGAATACGAAGGAGTTGAGGTGAGAGTAGAAAGAGAGGTTTTGGGAAGAAAGGAAGAGAAGAGAATGAAAGAGAATTGGGAAGAAAGTTTACTATTCCATTCATAATTCTACGTCTTACAATTACTCTATATACTCTTCGCATAACCCTAATTTGCGACTATGAAAGGATTGCACTAAAATATTGAAATGGTAAGCCTAACAGTACTGGCCATAAGGCTTATTTTAATAATAGCCTGGGCTCGAAAGTGGGCCCCCACTAACTTCCTACTAAGTGAATATGCTAGAGCACACTGATGGGACTACGCCTGTGGCCGCTGTGGCCCTTGCTCCCATCTCCTCCCCAAACCGAAGCCTGCTGTGATATTACTCGACCCTACGCAATCGGAAGCCCCTGACTTGGTGGATCCTCTCGGTTCCACTTCATGTTGACCGACCTCCCCTAAAGCTTTTTTTCCTATTCTTCTACCTCCTCGCTCTAGGGTTTGGGTGTTCGATCTGTTGGGTTATGTATAACTGGATCTAATAGGGGAAAAATACCTAGAGGGGGGTGAATAGGTGTGTAACAATCAACACTCAAAAATCTTTGCGATATAAAAACCAATGCGGAAAAAATAAATAACATGCAGAGATTTTACGTGGAAAACTCCCAAAACCGGAGTAAAAACACGGGACTGATAACACTGTGAAATCCACTAGAATTAACACGTACATGTGATATACCGTACTCACAGACGATCAACCTTTTCCATACGCTCCTAGTGATCTTCTCCGCTCGCTCCGCGACGCTTCTCGAATCCACGATCTGCGTCCAACGCACGAATCCACGGCGTCCAACGCGAGCGATCCACGACGTCCGACCGAATCCACGGTCTTCACCCTAGCACGCTTTCGAATCCATGAACGTACCTCGCTCCGAATACACGAGAGGGTTGCACCTTGAATCCACAAGGCCAAGCGGTCCACGCGCCGATTTGGAAAAAATCGTTGTTTTGGGTGGTATGATGATCCGTCCGAATACTTAGATTAGAAATAGATCGGAAATACCATCTAAGTATCATGATTTGATTCAACTCAAATATTTGGAGTATAAAAATAGATCAAATCAATTCAAATAGATGAAGAAACATAAGATAGAATCTATGATTCCTTTCTAGACTATATATGTGGATCTATATGGCCGTCTTTTGATTTATTAAGATTATACGGCTTATACGGTTACCTAGAAAAAGAATTACATAGGTCTATTTATAGGTTAGAAACCGTTGGAAGAGGAGGATACGAAATAAAAAACTATCCTTTTCGGAATTTTCCATGTCCGAGATCCGGATCAGATTTCGGCGATCCGGATTGCAGTAACGAGACAGGCAGTTCCAGAAAAAACAAAGGGTCGGGATCCGGACGAAGTGCCTGATCCGGGATCGTTCATACAATTCACCAAACACCAACGTGGGGATCCGGATTGAAATGCCTGATCCGGATCGTTCATAATATTTCGGTAAAAACCAGTGTTCGGGATCCGGATCAAAGAGCCTACGATCACGGATTGATTGACGTACTGAACTAACACCCTTCGGGATCCGGATCGAAGTACGTCTGATCCGGATTCTGAACATGTCCCATTTGTCCATTTTTTGATTTTTATTCAGTTAGAATTCATCCAAGTGTTCTACGCTATAAGAAGTATTCGGATCACCAAAAGATAATTAATAAACATACCTGATCCTTTTGAATTCTTCTTCTTGAGATGAGTTATATGATCCAACCTCTTTATCTTCAATCTTCAAGACTTAACCGAATTCACGAAATCGCCAACTCAAATTCCGTAAAACAATTCCCCCTTGGCGGTTTCGTGACAAAACACAAACCACTCAAGAAAATTTAAAAAGATATTTTTGTGCTATCACCATCAACAAAAATTACAATGGAGATCCAAACTAAAATAGATACATGAGTTAAACTCCTAAAACAGACTCTAGACTTAGACATCTGTACCTCTGCAAAAGCATCATTCTTGACAAAGAAATCGTCAGATTACCTCAAAGAATGACGAGTCAAATTCACAAAACCACACACAGAGATAAA
>CM055075.1:3029518-3066647 GCA_029204045.2 Tillandsia leiboldiana
GCATTTCAATCCGGATCCCGAACTTGGTGTTTGGGAATTGTATGAACGATCCGGATCAGGCACTTCGCTCCGGATCACGAACTTTGTTTTTCTGGAAACAATGCCTGTCTCGTACTGCATCCGGATCGCCGAATCCGATCCGGATCGTCGTCATGTAAAAATCCAGAAATGATAGTTTTTGAGTCTTATCTCTTCCAACGGTTTCTAACCTATAAATAGACCTATGTTCTTTTTCTAGGGTAATCGTAAAAGCGTAATAATCTTAATAAATTCAAAAAATACGGCCATATAGTCCACATATAGAGAAGAAAGAAAATCAAGAGATTTAGTCTATGTTTCTTCATCTATATTGATTATTTGATTCTAGGTTTTTATACTCACATTTGAGTTGAATCAAAATAATGAATACTTAGATGGTATTTCCGATCTATTTTGATCTAAGTATTCGGCGGATCATCACCACCCAAAAACAACGATTTACCCCAAAATCGGCGCGTGGACTCGCGTGGCCTTGTGGATTCAAGGTGCAACCGCTCTCGTGGATTCGGAGCGAGATACGTTCGTGGATTCGAAAAGCGTGCTACTGGGTGAAGACCGTGGATTCGGTCGGACGTCGTGGACCGACGTTGGACGCCGTGGATTCGGCGTGGACGCAGATCGTGGATTCGAGAAGCGTTGCGGAGCGAGCGGAGAAGATCAACTAGGAGCGTATGGAAAAGGTTGAGTCGTCTGTGGTACGGTATATCACCTTGTACGTGTTTAATTCTAGTGGATTTCACCGTGTTATCGGTCCCGTGGTTTTTTTACTCCGGTTTAGAGTTTTCCACGTAAAAATCTCTGCGTGTTATTTATTTTTCCGCATTGGGTTTATATCGCAAAGATTTTTGAGTGTTATTGTTTACACCTATTCACCCCCTCTAGGTGTTTTTTCCCTATTTAGATCCTTATTACATAACCCAACAAGTGGTATCGGAGCGGGAATAGGGTTGTAAACAATGGTTGAAGGTGGAAACATCAACAGACCTCCGTTCTTCGATGGAACAAATTATGCGTACTGGAAAGTACGGATGAAAGCCTTTTTAATTTCCATCGACGAACGGGTGTGGCAATCAATTGAATTAGGATGGTCTAATCCAACTGAATTTATTGGTGATGTTCGCACCATCAAACCTAGGTCGAAATGGACCAAGGAAGAGTTGATATATCTTCTTACAATGGCAAGGGAATTAATGCTTTATTTAATGCCTTATCTCAAACAGAGTTCTCTCGCGTCTCGGCATGTGAGACTGCGAAAGAAATCTGGGATGTTCTTCAAGTTACACATGAGGGAACTAACCTTGTGAAGATTCAGAAACTGCAAATTCTTACGAGCAAGTTTGACTCTATTTTCATGGCAGAAAATGAATCTTTCACAGATTACTATACACGATTGCAAGACATCGTAAACTCATGTGCTAACTTGGGAGAGAAGATTCCAGAATTTAAAATTGTAAGAAAGATCTTAAGAACTCTTCCTGAAAGATTTCGTTCCAAGGTTACAGCCATTGAAACTATTAAACACCCGGACGAAATCCGTGTAGAAGAATTAGTTGGTTCATTACAAACTTATGAAATGACATTTCCTACTAACTATTCTTCTGGAAAGGCATCCTCTTCTAAGTCTTCAGGTTATGCATTGAAAACAACAAAAGAAGAAGACGCGGATTCATCCTCCTCAGGCGATGACGAAACTTATCTATGGAGGACTTTGAGAAGCAGCTTGCTCTCTTGACAAGAAATTTTCGCCGAAACTTCCGAAGGGGTAATTCAAGTAAAACTCATCCTCCGGAAAGTGGAAGAAAGGCAAAGGTTTTTCAAGCCAAAAGTCAAGAAAGCAAGAGAGTTTTTCAAAGGATAAGAAAAGCTCAGAAGGACAAGTCCAATGCTTCAAGTGCCGAGGATACGGCCATATCTCAACGGAGTGTCCAAATAAGAATCCGTCAAAGAAGAAAGCGATGCAAGCCGTCACTTGGGATGACACCTCAACGTCAAATGAGTCATCGTCAAGTGATGAAGAAGATAACGCAACGGCGTTCCACGCGTCCACATCTTCACCCTTCATGTGCTTAATGGCAAGTACATCCGAGTCATTGTCCAACTCCTCCCAAGTTGAAAAGAATGCAACGGACGATGAATCGGATAATTCGGAAGGTGAAGATTTTGCTCTAGCCTACCACAGACTTTTGAGGGATTCAAAGAAACTGGCTAAGCAAAACAAGGGTTGAGAGGGAGATTGCAGGATCTCGAAGAAGAAGTAAAAAGGGTAACTTCTCTCTCGACGATCTTGAAGTGGAAAGGGATAATCTGATAAAGCAAATGCTTCACTTCAAGAGTCCAATGAGCAACTCGAGAAGAATTATATAGATATGGTGAACAAAGCGAATTACTTCTTGAAGCTCAACGGCGAGGCTCGACAGGAAAAATTGGAAATGACAGAGACCATTCTCCAACTCAAGGATGACTTACAGCGATTTTCATCAGGAAGGAGTAAGTTGGATAAGCTTCTTGGTCTTGGTCAATCAAACAAATTCGGCCTCGGATACAATCGAACTGAAGACAATTTTAGTTCGGTTGGGACAGTCTTTGTGCCCCAGTCGGTATCTCCTCCTCCGACACCGGAATAACGACAAGCAACGACAACAAGCCTACTTCACCCTCTTCGGGATCGTCAAGCACTAAGGTATGTTTTCGTTGTGGTATTGCAGGGCACATAAGGAGAAATTGCAAGATGGGAGCCAAACTCTCAACTCAAGCACTTCTTGCAACGACTACCAAAAGGGTGATTCCTCGGAAATCAAATGCAAATTATTCGAAGGAAAAGAGCCTCAGTAGTTCATCAAACAAGACGACGACGTCAAGGAAAAGCGATGGATCATTCAAGACGCTTTCACCAAAGGTATCAACTTCACAATCATTTCCGACGTACACCAAAACTCGAAAGGTTTGGGTACGCAAAGGTGAATTCTTCTTTATACTTGAACCACGTCGGTACCAAACGGCCCTTAGAATTATTGCATATGGATCTTATGGGGCCGACACGTCAACCATCCTTGGGAGGTAAATGGTATATTTTCTTATTGGTTGATGATTTCTCTAGATAATCATGGGTAGCATTTTTAAAAGAGAAAGCTGATACTTTTGATTCTTTTCACGAGATTTGCCTTCGTATTATGATGAAAGAATGAAAAGATCATTCGTGTTAGAAGTGATAGAGGTGGAGAATTCATAAATTCTAAATCATTGATTTTTGCACTTCCAACGGCATTAAGCATGAATTCTCAGCACCCTATACACCTCAACAGAATGGTGTAGTCGAGCGCAAAAACAGGGTTGTTCAAGAGATGGCACGTGTTATGCTTCCTAGCCGGAATTTACCGTTATATTTTTGGGCTGAAGCTGTGAACACTGCAATCTATGTTATTAATCGAGTTTATCTGTGCCCGGGAACTTTAAATACACCATATGAACTATGGTTTAGTAGAAAACGGATATCAAATATTTTCGTATCTTGGGAGTCGGTGTTACATTTACGAGACCGCGCGAAAATCTTGAAAAATTTGACTCTCGAAGTGACGAAGGGATTTTCTTGGGTTATTCTACAAATAGTAGAGCATATCGGGTATTTAACTGGTATCTAAAACGATAGTAGAATCTATAAATGTTAAAGTAGATGAAGCTTTCCACTTTTCATCTGATAAATCTACCCTGATATCTCTCATGATGATGATACTCCTGTAAATGCATCTTCTAATGATAATACTTCCAATATGATGATGCATCTAATGGTTCTTCAAGTTTATCTGATGTGCAGGAATCATCTTGTGATGATCCGGACCCGCAGGAACTGTGCAACATTAACAGTGACTGTAGGGAGCTTATCCGGTGAAGCAGAGCTTGTAGAATCGAAATTGGATATTTAATATAGACTCTGCGCGAAAATCAGAGCAAATGGAATTTTCCGGAAGCTTTCGGCAAAATTTTGGATGGGAATTTGGCAAAATGGACGTCGGATTTGGACTCAGCGCGCGAAAACGATCGAAATGGTATATTCGCTTTATTTTTTCGGCACTTGGTACTGTTCACCGGAACAGTAACCGCCGGCCGGAATTACTGTTCCGGCCGCCGGCGGCGAGCGGCGAGCGGCGGCGGGCGGCGGCGCACGGCGGCGGGCAGCGGCGCAGCGGCGGCACAGCGGCAGAGCGCGGAGGCGCGCGGCCCTGGTGCGCGGTCCATGGGCCTGGCGTGCACCGGGAGCACCGAATACCCCCTTTCCACGTGGCGCTTCCCCATTGGTTCGCCGGCTTCTAGAAGCGCGTGGGAGGGTGACACGTGGCACACCCGATTGGCCGACATCTTCCGGAAGACCCGGCGCGGGGACCGGGCCCGTGCTCCACGTGGACACGTGGCGTCTTCTGAGTGGCCCTTGCACAGGCTGTTCCCTGTTTTGTGGACACGTGGCGCATTTGGTTGGCCCGTTTCGGTGTTCCCTGTTCGGATCCGATCCTGTGTGGAGCCCCAGACCATTATAAATAGCAATCCCCACCCCCTCTCATTCCCACCTCGATTTGCGGGCCTTAGAGTGAGAATCAGGCATGTGCCCTCTACGAATTTCTTCCTCTCTCTCTCCTCTCTCTCTCCTCCAAATCTCAGAATTTTTGGGAGTTACAGTTAGTGAGTTATCTGCGACGCGGCGCACTGCGACGGTTTTCTTTTTCGGCCCATTTCCCGTCGCAGTTCCGTCGAAAATTCCCTGTGGGCTAACCAGGAGGAATTTTTGGACGATTTTTGTGACAGCGCGTTCCTAAGAGGTAAGGCTTCGATTTCCGTGTTGATCACTTTGCTCCATTTCGTACTTTTGGCACGTTTCCCGAGGTCTATTTGACCCCCCTTTTTGCTGTGGAAATTTCTGGATAGCGTCAATTTCTCCGATTTTTATCTTGGCGTAGGAGCATCAGATCGAGGCGTTTAAAGAGTCGATTTTGATCTACTCTTCGCGAGGAACGCAACCGTAATTTTTCTGGATTTTTCTGAGCACTATACAGAGGTGAAAAACTCCTCTCTTTTCGTGCTATTTGAAAAACAGCAAAAACTGTATTTTTATGAATAATGTAGTTACAACCCTGTGCAATGGGTGTTGCTGTAGGGCACCGTTCTCGGCAGACAGCAGTTCTAGGGGACTGTGGACAGCCAGGAGACTATCTGGGTGTGATTTGAGCTGTTCGAGGTGGGCAGTTGTTGCTTACCTCATTTTTGACAAGCTCACTGGGATTACTGGAACTCCCCTAAAATTCAATTGATAAGAACAATTGGGACAAACTAATATGACAATTGATGAGAACAATTGGGATAAACTAATATGACAAATGATGAGAACCATTGGGACTACTAACAGGACTACTAACAGGACTACTAACAGGACTACTAACAGGACAACTAACAGGACAATTGATGAGAACCGCTGGGACGAACTCTCCTAAAATTTAATATAACCCCACCAATTATATGATGACTTATATTGGGACACTGTGATTGGGACAAAGGCTATAATCTCGCATGCAATAACTTTCATAACAATCAATCTTTTTTATAAATATTTGACACTTTTCTACAGCTTTTAAATAATGGCATGCTTTCTTGCTCATCTAGTTAGCCACTATTTATTGCTACACTATCATCTTGGGAATTGTACATGTTTCATTGTTGTCCTGTGCATCCAGAGGCTTGTTGCTCAAGTGTGAGCAGGGGTTTGGGATAGTGTAGTCGAGATTGCATTAGATTATGGATTTGTGGGGTATTGCGGTGACCGCGGACAGTAGGCGGTCGACCAGATATTTATCCTTGCATCAGATTAGGGATGAGTCTGGTCTATTTTGCATCAGCTGAGGATCGGGTATCCTAGTGGATGGTTTCCCACTTGTTAAGTACTATGGCATCAGATCGGGGTTTTCTTTAGTGGATAGTTGTTCCCACTTTGATCATAGTCATGATCCAGTCCTGCTGTTTTATGGCACTTCTGATACTTATTACTGAGATATTTTACTCGTGTGGGTCGCTCCCCTCGAGTGCCACTCCGGAGTGTGTTACAGACAGACTTTGAGTCCTTGAGACTCCTATCCCCTATCGGTGTTATGCGTTGACCAGCATACCCAATTTGGCAAACATTATTCCCTATCGGTGTCATGCGTTGGCCAGCATACCCGATTTGGCAAACACTATCCCCATCGGTGTTATGCATTGGCCAGCATACCCGATTTGGCAAGGCACAGCAGGCAGTACCAGTTTTACTAGTGACACAAGACTGAGTTATTTCAGGCAGGCATGTTTGGTATTGTTGCATACAGTCATTTCATGCTACATGACATTTAGAGGCATTCTAGTGGTGGTTTCCCTTTATTCAGCAGTTCTGTTTACAGCTTTACCACTTATTCCTTTCTGGCCTCTAGTAGTCCTAGTGGGTGCGTCAGAGTTGAGGTTTTGCCCACTAGGGGAGGCTACTGGTTTATCTGGTAGTTCTCACCCCCATTATTCTTTTCTGTTTCTTCTTCTTCTTTATTTTGCAGAGTCGTCTGCGGGAGCTGCTAGGCTATCAGCGGCTGATAAAGGTAAGGGGATCGCTGAGTAGATAGATCTCCTGGGAGACTGAGAGCTGTAGATAGACGTTGTACCCTTCACTCAGACTGTGATATTCTCCTTTTATTTTGAGTCTGGTTTTCGCCAGCTGGATGTACTATTGTGGTGAGCTGGGAGATTATTGTACTTATTACAGCTTTGTTTGTAGTTCCAGTCTGAGATACTATGTGGTTCTTCCACTTCAGCTCTGTATTATGCTCTTTTATTGTTTATATTATATCGGAGCAGGTTACCAGCGCTTCGTGTACTCGGGAAATCCCATGTGCACGGCGGATCTGTTGGCGAGCCCGGGTTCCGGGGCGTGACAGATTAAGTTGGTATCAGAGCTTAGGGATTGGTCAGTTGGGACTTAGGAAACCCTAGGCTTTTGGTAGACCCTAGGATAATAGGGTACGAGAGACGTGATATTTGCGAAAGTCGTTGATTTATTGTTTGACTCTTCCAGTGAGAGAAGAAGGATCGATATGCCTAATTTCTGGTGAACCGTTATGTTGGCTGCAGACAACATAAAGTCACAGAAATAGGGGAATGTCTTTGACTTTCGCTAGATTGGGTCGTGTGGAATTTTATTTTGCTGATTTGTGGCTTTTGGTGACAGTATGTCACCCCGTCGTCATTTTTCCGTCGGGGATATTTCTACCCCTTCTGAGAAGCCCGAGCAGGCGGTATCTGCTGAGCTGGGAGAACTACGGGCCTTGGTGACCCATTTGGTGGCAAGAAGCTTTCGACAGGACCAACGCCTGGAGCAGTTGCTGGCGCAGAGAGGTGACTTGGCGGTTGACGAAGGGGCCAGGACTTTCGAGCAGCGTCCAGACAAGGAACGCCCCGCCCCAGATAATGATGGACAGGCCAGTTCAGGGAGACCACCACGACCCCTGCGGCCCCAGTCTACGGGCCGTGGGCGTCTTGATCGACGAGGACCTGGTAGATCGCAGAGGCCTCCGCAGCAGCAGTCTCGACAGTCTCGGGCGTCGGTCCGATGCATTTTCTGTAGGGGGCAGCATTCATCAAATACCTGTGGCTTGAGGGAGGGTCGATGCTTCCGATGTGGGCAGCCAGGCCACATCCGACCTACGTGCCCCTTTCAGGTTTTAGTAGCACCTTTTTCAGCATTGGCCCCTACCACATCCCAGCAGAGGTCACAGAGGCCTCAGCGGCATAGGCAGCAGCAACAGCAGGTAAGGCAGCCTCAGTCTATAGTTAGGTGCATTTTCTGCGAAGGTCAGCACACTTCAGGTGCTTGTGACTTGAGGTTCGGCCGCTGTTTCAAGTGCGGACAGCCCGGGCACGTGCGAGTTACGTGTCCTTCGGGGATAACGGTGGCACCTACTTCGGCATCTGTCCCTACCACTTCCCAGCTACGACCGGGAGCTTCACCGACAGATCTTCAAGGAGATCAAGTTTCATTCCCCCGCCCTTCTGGAGAGAGACAGCCGTTGTTGAGCAGTCAAGATGGCTTAGCGCAGGCAAGGGATTCTGCTATGGCTGATCGAGTGGAGGCAGGTATGATTTACTTTCTGGCATAAGAACTCGTACCTCATTTTATAGGGACATCTCTTTTATTTGTAGAGAATGTACATCATTGCATAGGGTTAGGAATAGGACTCTCACCTAGTGCACAGAAGGTGTAGATTCCCGATTGAACTCTGCACATGGAGGAGTGCTGTTAGCCCCGCCCGATTTAGATCGAGTCCTGGATTATGCCAATAGACCTATTGGACCTGAGTCAACTGAAGGACTTCGATGTGGTCCTCGGGATGGACTGGTTGGCTCGGTATTTTGCGACTATTGATTGTGCCGCAAGGACCGTCACTTTTAGAAAGCCAGACCAGAAAATGTTGGTATATCGGGAATGTCAGAGCGCTTTCTTTGCCTCTATGATTTCGACTTCCCGAGCGAGGCTGATGATCCGTCGAGGATGTGTAGCCTTTTTAGCTAGTGTTGTTGAGGGGCCTACGGCGGCGCCGGAACTCGGGGATATCCCTATTGCCCGCGAGTTCCCGGATGTTTTCCCACCTGAGCTGTCTAGCATGCCGCCAGATAGGGAGATTGAGTTCGTGATTAACGTAGTTCCAGGAACTGCGCCAATCTCTAAGGCTCCTTACCGGATGACACCGGCTGAGCTGCGAGAGCTTAAGGCGCAACTCCAGGATTTAATAGATAAGGATTTTATTAGGCCGAGTGTATCACCTTGGGGTGCGCCGGTGCTATTCGTAAAGAAGATGGATGGGTCACTTCGACTACGTGTGGATTATAGAGAATTAAATAAAGTGACCATCTAGAACAAGTACCCTTTTGCCGCGCATCGATGATCTTTTTGATCAGCTGCAAGGGTCTTGCGTCTTCTCTAAGATAGATTTGCAGTCCGGTTACCACCAGTTAAAGGTGAAGGCCGTAGATATTCCGAAACGGCATTTTGATCACGGTATGGGCATTATGAATTTACAGTTATGCCTTTTGGGCTAACTAATGCCCCTGCCGCATTCATGGATTTAAGGAACCGGATCTTCCGACTATACTTGGATCGATTCGTAGTAGTATTCATTGATGATATCTTGATTTACTCCCGAAGTGATATTGAGCATGAGGAGCACTTAAAGGTTGTGTTGCAACTTCTGCGAGAAAAGAAGTTGTATGCCAAGCTGGCAAAGTGCGAGTTTTGGCTTCGGGAGGTAGTCTTCTTGGGCCATGTGATTTCTGCCGCAGGTATGGCAGTGGACCCAGCGAAGATTGAGGCGGTTCGGGATTGGCCCCGACCAACGACGGTTTCTGAGGTACGTAGCTTTATGGGTTTAGCTGGGTATTACCGTCGGTTTGTGGAAGGCTTTGCGAAGCTCTCCACACCCCTCACTCGCTTGACGCGTAAGGGAGTGAAGTTTATCTGGAGTGAGGACTGTCAAAAGAGCTTTGAGGAGCTGAAGAATAAACTGATGACCGCTCCTATCCTTTCCCTTCCTATTATGGGAAAAGGATATGTGATCTTTAGTGATGCATCACACCGCAGACTTGGTTGTGTGCTGATGCAGGAAGGGAGGGTAATTGCTTACGCATCAAGGCAACTCAAGGATTATGAGAAGAATTACCCTACCCATGACTTGGAGCTTGCTGCTGTAGTGTTTGCACTGAAGCTTTGGCGTCATTATCTATATAGGGAGCATTGTGAAATCTACACCGACCACAAGAGCCTAAAATACCTGTTCACACAGAAGGAGTTGAATTTGATGCAACGTAGGTGGTTAGAGCTATTAAAGGATTATGATATTCTCTACCACCCAGGCAAGGCTAATGTGGTCGCTGATGCCTTGAGTAGGAGGGCGGTGCAAAGTTTGTCTATGTTGATCACAGACCAGGCACCACTATTAGAGGAAATGAGACGACTCGAGATAGAGGTTGTGTCCCCTGGGGTCACTGCTAGACTGACATCTTTAGTCTTGCAGCCCACTCTGCTGGACAGGATCAAAGAGAAACAGAGTGAGGACCCCCACTTGGCCAGGATTAGAGATCATATTCCGAGTGATCAGTCAGGGGACTTTACGATAGATGCCTCGGGAATACTGAGGTACAGGAACCGAGCATGTGTGCCAATAGATGTGGAGATTAGAGAACAGATATTGCGAGAGGCCCGTTATACACCTTATACCCTACATCCTGGTGGGACTAAGATGTATAAGGACCTCAAGGCACACTTCTGGTGGAAAGGCATGAAAAGGGATATTGGGAGATTTGTGGCGCAGTGTTTAACCTGTCAGCAGGTGAAAGCTGAGCATCAAGTGCCAGCTGGCAAGTTACAAAGTCTCCCAATCCCCGAGTGGAAATGGGACCACACTACAATGGACTTTGTGGTCGGACTACCGAGGGCCCAGGGAGGAGCAGACGCTATCTGGGTAGTTGTTGATAGACTTACCAAGTCGGCGCACTTTCTGCCCATGCAGACTACGTGGCCACTTGAGCGACTAGCCCAGCTATATCTAGATGAGATAGTTAGATTGCATGGAGTCCCCGCCTCCATTGTATCAGATAGAGACCCGAGGTTTGTTTCGCATTTCTGAAAGAGTTTGCAAACAGCCTTGGGAACTGAACTCAGGTTCAGTACAGCTTTTCATCCGCAGACTGATGGGCAGTCAGAGCGGACTATACAAATCCTGGAGGACATGCTGAGGGCTTGTGTCTTGGATTTCGGCGGAGGGTGGATTCGGCATTTATCTTTGGCTGAATTCGCGTACAACAATAGCTTTCAAGCGAGCATTCAGATGGCTCCGTTTGAAGCATTGTATGGACGCAAGTGTCGATCACCACTTTATTGGAGGGACGTAGACGAGAGACGGACCTTGGGACCAGATGTCTTGATAGAGGCAGAAGAGAAGGTCCGGGTGATTCGAAAGCATCTTCAGACCGCCCAAAGCCGACAGAGGAGTTATGCCGAGGTTCGGCGACGAGACTTAGAATTTCAGGTTGAAGATCATGTGTTCCTAAAAGTCTCGCCATCCAAAGGAATCAGGAGGTTTGGCACTCGTGGGAAACTTAGCCCCTGATATATTGGACCCTTTTGAGGTATTGGAGCGTATCGGGTCAGTTACCTACCGACTTGCACTTCCCCGAGGCTTGCTGGTGTCCATGATATATTATGTCTTCGACCCATCGCACGTCATTGACTTCACACCGCTTGAGTTTAGCGAAGATTTGAGGTATGAGGAGCGCCCACTGCGAATTCTGGACCGAGAGGTGAGAGAATTGCGCAGTAGGGCCATTCCCTATGTGAAAATTCAATGGGGCAATCATGACGAGCGCGAGGCTACATGGGAGCTTGAGTCGGAGATGAGGGACGCCCAGCCCTACTTATTTGAGACTTTGGACTGAGGATTGTTGTTGAGTCTCGTTTCGAGGACGAAACTCTTTTTAGTGGGGGAGGATGTGATGATCCGGACTCCCGCAGGAACTGTGCAACATTAAACAGTGACTGTAGGGAGCTTATCCGGTGAAGCAGAGCTTGTAGAATCGAAATTGGATATTTAATATAGACTCTGCGCGAAAATCGGAGCAAACGGAATTTTCCGGAAGCTTTCGGCAAAATTTCGGATGGGAATTTGGCAAAATGGACGTCGGATTTGGACTCAGCGCGCGAAAACGATCGAAATGGTATATTTGCTTTATTTTTTCGGCACTTGGTACTGTTCACCGGAACAGTAACCGCCGGCCGGAATTACTGTTCCGGCCGCCGGCGGCGAGCGGCGAGCGGCGGCGGGCGGCGGCGCACGGCGGCGGGCAGCGGCGCAGCGGCGGCACAGCGGCAGAGCGCGGAGGCGCGCGGCCCTGGTGCGCGGTCCATGGGCCTGGCGTGCACCGGGAGCACCGAATACCCCCTTTCCACGTGGCGCTTCCCCATTGGTTCGCCGGCTTCTAGAAGCGCGTGGGAGGGTGACACGTGGCACACCCGGATTGGCCGACATCTTCCGGAAGACCCGGCGCGGGGACCGGGCCCGTGCTCCACGTGGACACGTGGCGTCTTCTGAGTGGCCCTTGCACAGGCTGTTCCCTGTTTTGTGGACACGTGGCGCGTTTTGGTTGGCCCGTTTCGGTGTTCCCTGTTCGGATCCGATCCTGTGTGGAGCCCCAGCCCATTATAAATAGCAATCCCCACCCCCTCTCATTCCCACCTCGATTTGCGGGCCTTAGAGTGAGAATCAGGGCATGTGCCCTCTACGAAATTTCTTCCTCTCTCTCTCCTCTCTCTCTCCTCCAAATCTCAGAATTTTTGGAGTTACAGTTAGTGAGTTATCTGCGACGCGGCGCACTGCGACGGTTTTCTTTTTCGGCCCATTTCCCGTCGCATTTCCGTCGAAAATTCCCTGTGGGCTAACCAGGAGGAATTTTTGGACGATTTTTGCGACAGCGCGTTCCTAAAAGGTAAGGCTTCGATTTCCGTGTTGATCACTTTGCTCCATTTCGTACTTTTGGCACGTTTCCCGAGGTCTATTTGACCCCCCTTTTTGTTGTGGAAATTTCTGGACAGCGTCAATTTCTCCGATTTTTATCTTGGCGTAGGAGCATCAGATCGAGGCGTTCAAAGAGTCGATTTTGATCTACTCTTCGCGAGGAACGCAACCGTAATTTTTCTGGATTTTTCTGAGCACTATACAGAGGTGAAAAACTCCTCTCTTTTCGTGCTATTTGAAAAACAGCAAAAACTGTATTTTTATGAATAATGTAGTTACACCCTGTGCAATGTGTGTTGCTGTAGGGCACCGTTCTCGGCAGACAGCAGTTCTAGGGGACTGTGGACAGCCAGGAGACTATCTGGGTGTGATTTGAGCTGTTCGAGGTGGGCGGTTGTTGCTTACCTCATTTTTGACAAGCTCACTGGGATTACTGGAACTCCCCTAAAATTCAATTGATAAGAACAATTGGGACAAACTAATATGACAATTGATGAGAACAATTGGGATAAACTAATATGACAAATGATGAGAACCATTGGGACTACTAACAGGACTACTAACAGGACTACTAACAGGACTACTAACAGGACAACTAACAGGACAATTGATGAGAACCGCTGGGACGAACTCTCCTAAAATTTAATATAACCCCACCAATTATATGATGACTTATATTGGGACACTGTGATTGGGACAAAGGCTATAATCTCGCATGCAATAACTTTCATAACAATCAATCTTTTTTATAAATATTTGACACTTTTCTACAGCTTTTAAATAATGGCATGCTTTCTTGCTCATCTAGTTAGCCACTATTTATTGCTACACTATCATCTTGGGAATTGTACATGTTTCATTGTTGTCCTGTGCATCCAGAGGCTTGTTGCTCAAGTGTGAGCAGGGGTTTGGGATAGTGTAGTCGAGATTGCATTAGATTATGGATTTGTGGGGTATTGCGGTGACCGCGGACAGTAGGCGGTCGACCAGATATTTATCCTTGCATCAGATTAGGGATGAGTCTGGTCTATTTTGCATCAGCTGAGGATCGGGTTATCCTAGTGGATGGTTTCCCACTTGTTAAGTACTATGGCATCAGATCGGGGTTTTCTTTAGTGGATAGTTTTTCCCACTTTGATCATAGTCATGATCCAGTCCTGCTGTTTTATGGCACTTCTGATACTTATTACTGAGATATTTTACTCGTGTGGGTCGCTCCCCTCGAGTGCCACTCCGGAGTGTGTTACAGACAGACTTTGAGTCCTTGAGACTCCTATCCCCTATCGGTGTTATGCGTTGACCAGCATACCCAATTTGGCAAACATTATTCCCTATCGGTGTCATGCGTTGGCCAGCATACCCGATTTGGCAAACACTATCCCCATCGGTGTTATGCATTGGCCAGCATACCCGATTTGGCAAGGCACAGCAGGCAGTACCAGTTTTACTAGTGACACAAGACTGAGTTATTTCAGGCAGGCATGTTTGGTATTGTTGCATACAGTCATTTCATGCTACATGACATTTAGAGGCATTCTAGTGGTGGTTTCCCTTTATTCAGCAGTTCTGTTTACAGCTTTACCACTTATTCCTTTCTGGCCTCTAGTAGTCCTAGTGGGTGCGTCAGAGTTGAGGTTTTGCCCACTAGGGGAGGCTACTGGTTTATCTGGTAGTTCTCACCCCCATTATTCTTTTCTGTTTCTTTCTTCTTCTTTATTTTGCAGAGTCGTCTGCGGGAGCTGCTAGGCTATCAGCGGCTGATAAAGGTAAGGGGATCGCTGAGTAGATAGATCTCCTGGGAGACTGAGAGCTGTAGATAGACGTTGTACCCTTCACTCAGACTGTGATATTCTCCTTTTATTTTGAGTCTGGTTTTCGCCAGCTGGATGTACTATTGTGGTGAGCTGGGAGATTATTGTACTTATTACAGCTTTATTTGTAGTTCCAGTCTGAGATACTATGTGGTTCTTCCACTTCAGCTCTGTATTATGCTCTTTTATTGTTTATATTATATCGGAGCAGGTTACCAGCGCTTCGTGTACTCGGGAAATCCCATGTGCACGGCGGATCTGTTGGCGAGCCCGGGTTCCGGGGCGTGACACATCTCATGTACCTCCGAGTACTCCATTACCTCAAACGTTACGCATCTCCAAGGATCATCCTGAATCAAACATTATTGGAGACCCACAAGAAGGAGTCAGAACTCGGAGGCAGTTGGTTTGTGGATTCGCTTGTTACGTTTCCATGATCGAACCAAAGAACGTCGATGAAGCTCTTCAGGATGACTACTGGATTGAAGCAATGCAGGAAGAGCTCCATCAGTTTGAACGCAACAAAGTCTGGGAATTAACGACGCCTCCGAAGCAACACAATGTGATCGGTACTAAATGGATTTTCAAGAACAAGAAAAATGAGGATGGTACCATCATCAGGAACAAAGCACGTCTAGTTGCTCAAGGCTACTCTCAAATAGAAGGTATAGACTTTGATGAAACGTTCGCCCCTGTAGCTAGACTCGAGTCCATTCGTATCTTATTCGCTATTGCTTGTCACTTTAAAATAAAACTCTTTCAAATGGACGTTAAGAGCACATTTTTAAATGGGTTTTTAAATGAGGAAGTTTATGTGGCTCAACCGAAAGGTTTTGTAGACTGTAAACTACCTAACCATGTTTTTCGTTTGAAAAAAGGCTCTTTACGGTTTAAAACAAGCACCGCGAGCATGGTACGAGAGGTTGACAAAGCATCTTTTGGAGAAGGGCTATACTCGAGGGGGAGCAGACAGGACTCTCTTTGTGAAGCATTATCAAAATAACTTCATTGTTGCACAAATCTATGTCGATGACATTGTATTTGGAGCAACAAAGGATAATGATGCTTCTAAATTCGCTGAAACCATGGAAAACGAATTTGAGATGTCAATGATGGGTGAACTGACATACTTTCTGGGATTGCAAGTGAAACAAAATGGTGAAGGCATCCATCTGTGTCAATCCAAGTATGCAAAGGAGTTGGTAAAGAAATTCGGATTAGAAGATTCTAAAGATTTTCCTACTCCTATGGGAACTAGCAATAAGGGATTAGGAAGTGAATCTCTTAGTGAAAATGTAGACGAGAAACTTTATCGCAGCATGATTGGAAGTCTACTTTACCTCACAGCTAGTCGCCCGGATATATCCTTTAGTGTTGGGATTTGCGCGAGATATCAATCAGCACCAAAGGAGGTTCACCTGAAAGCGGTGAAAAGGATCATCCGGTACATCAAAGGAACCATTAATTTCGGAATTTGGTATCCTATGGGAACAAGTCTAGATATTATTGGATACTCAGATGCCGATTGGGCAGGATCTGTGGATGATCGGAAAAGTATGAGTGGTGCATGTTTTTATCTTGGCCATTGCCTTGTTGCATGGCATAGTAAAAAGCAAAACTGCATTACACTCTCGACTGCCGAAGCGGAATATATCTCAGCGGGTAGTTGTTCAACTCAACTCATTTGGATGAAAAGCGTGTTGAGCGACTTCCGGATTTCAGCAACTTCGGTAACTGTTTTATGTGACAACACTAGTGCTATAAACATTTCTAAAAACCCTGTGTTGCACTCAAGAACAAAACACATTGAACTTAGATATCATTTTCCTAGAGAGCTAGTTGAATCAAATATTCTTCAAATTTCCTACATTTCAACTGAAGATCAATTAGCTGACATTTTAACAAAACCTTTGGATCAAAAACGTTTTATTCATTTGCGTAAAGCAATTGGAATGCTTTCCTTGAAATAACCTCTTTTTGAAACTCTTGTTTAGGTTAGGTTTTGTTTTTGTGTTTTTGTTCATTATCTATGCTTAGACATAGAACATTAATTGAGCATATGTCTTATTGACTTTAGTAGCATCTTTTCGTTTATTCAGAAATTTATTATGCTTTGGATATCATAATAATTCATTTGATGCAATGATCATTTATGTGAATTAAATCATCTTTGTTTTGATCAAAGTCAATTTCTCTCTCAATGATCTCTTGGTATAGTTTTTATCTTATTTGACTATTTAGTCGAGTATGAAATCGAGATCAATATTTGGTTGAAAACTTTATATCTTAAATAATTGATAGCCAATTGAGGGGGAGTCAAAGAAATGTTATATGCTCAAAAGATGTGGAAAGAGTTACATCCCAATGAGGAGTGTGAAAACTACCACCACATGGAGGAAAGAGCTACCACCTCGGTCGTCCGAGTACTGTGTGCAGCTACCACATGTATACCAAGCAAGGTTTTTCAAGTTTTATTAAATAAAATGCATGTTGAAATACTTGACTCTGTCAAAATTTCAAGGTTGGAATAAGGTGGGAATTTTAATGAAAGATGCTCAAAAAGCCACTCTCTTCAATAAATTGACTAGATACATTATCTAACTTATCTGGGATTTCAGACATCTATTGATCTTGGTATTTCATTTTCTTTACCAAATTGATGATTTGATAAAGGCATTACTCATAAGATCAAGTTAGATGTAATTGAAGTTGTTCAATTTTAAGGGATTTAATTTTTATAAATTTTCATTTCATTTGTTGGATGTTATTGATAGATTTAGCATAATATGTATCTTTTGATATGAAATGATGATTTTTGGTTAAAGTTGATACACAAATGTGCTTACAATCTTTTTCTGGTTTTTCTAGAATTTTTCTGATTTTTTCTGAAGAAAAAGTTGGAGCCGATTCGGATTGGACAAGCCGATCCGGATCCCGAACGCAGGTATTCTCTGCGGGTAGCCGATCCGGATCGTATTCACGAACTGATCCGGATCGCGGCTAGGGTTTTATATAGAACAAAAGGGTTTTAATTTCTTTTTACTTCAATCTTTTGTTCCAAAGTCTCCAGAGCTTCTCTCTCTAGAATTCATCCATCTTGGAAGCTTCCAAACTCAAGTTCTTCGATTCTAAGTAAGTTTTATTGATCAAAATCTCGGTTTCTCACAGTTTTTCATATTCTTCCTCAAAACGTGATGAAATTTCTGTATCTTTTTCGTTTGTGGATGGTTTTTGATCAAATTTCTTTTGAAATAAGAACTCTGGGTAGATTAGTTTTGATTGTATGCTAGGTATTCTCATGATAAACGGATTTTTGGCCTTCGATTTCAAAAATTTTGGTTTTAGGGCATATAATGGGAATTTTCGAAAATCATGCGATTGATCTATTTTTAAAATTCCTTTTGCAAAACTAATTTGATTCTTAGTCTCTCCACACGACAATGATTGTTTGGGTACAATTTTTCAAATTCTTGAAAATCGACAATTTTTCGTGTTCTTGAGTTGTTGCCCACAGGACCTTATTTCTCACAAGGAACTTGTAGCAATGGTGATCACCTGGATCATCTTTCTTCTGGCTGCTATGGTTCATACAAGAGATACTGTCAAGCCCAAGAAAGCTAAAAGAGCGAAGAAAACAAAGGATGATTCGGAGACGGAATCTGAAACGGAGTCCATTGATTGGGATGAGCTTCAAGTTGAAGCAATTACTCCCACTGCTTCGAAAGGGAAAGCCCCTGCAGAGACATCAAAGGCAAAGGCTCCGCCCACTGCTGCTGAAAAAGGAAAAGCTCCAATGGAAGAAACTCCTGTGAAAACAAAAAGAAAAAGACTTGCTCGACGGCTTGGACGAGCTCGGGGTATTGAAATAAATGAACTATGTCAAGAGAAAACAAAGAATATCCCTCAAACTGAAACTGAATCTGAAGACGAAGAAGATTGGGACACATTTCTTAATGAAGTACAACAAGGTATTGATGAAGAAAATAAGTTTTACCTAAAGAACAAGAAGCTGATGAAGTCTTCCTCAACGATTAAGCAGTACACAAGGAAAAAGAATTCGCCAAGCAATGGAATTCAAATCAATGAACCTCCTGAAAATTTACATTCTCTGCCAAGAAGATCTCCTCGGAATGAAAGTCAGACTGCTCCGTCAGCTGTCACACAACGTTCTTCAATTTCCAGAAGAATCGACCAAAAGGCAAACTTAGTGTCTTCCATCAACCAAGAACAAGATAAACTGGCTCTGGAACTCAGAAAGATGTCCACGGACATACATAAGATGAAACAAGAATGTTCTACGATTTCAGGAATGCTTAAAGGAATCTTGAACAAACTGGGTTGCACGAGCTCTGAAGACTCTGCATCTGATGATTGATTTCCTCTATTTTTTTCTTGTGCATTTTTTTTTAATCTTTTTCTTGTGCAGGTTTTAAGTTTTAGTTTTTAGTTTTAATTCTCACACTTTTGGTTCTTGAACTTGTTAACTTTTCTCTCCATTTTGGTAATTTTGGCTAACTTTGTGACAAAAAGGGGGAGAGAATATTAGAACAGTTGAACAATGAAACTATGATCGATTGTCCAGTTGTGAACCATAAAGGTAAGTAGAACTTCAACTTTTGGTTTTCGGTTCTCATTTGTGATTACATGCATGTCTCGACTAACTATTCGATTAACTATTTGGGCATGTAATATAACTAACAAGTTGATGTTCACTAACAATATTGTGACATTTGGATTCTGAATGCATAGAAGATATGTTGGTTTTTAACTATGATCAAATTACATATCTGAATGTATAAATATCATGGTAAGTATAAATGAGTATAAACTTTATCTCTGTGTGTGGTTTTTGAATGACATAAAATTCTTGAGGTATCTAACGATTTCTTTTGTCAAGAATGATTTCTTTTGCAGAGAGTACAGATGTCTAAGTCTAGAGTCTGTTTTAGGAGTTTAACTCATGTATCTATTTTATTTTGGATCTCCATTGTAAATTTTTGTTGTATGGTGATAGCAACAAAAATATCTTTTTAAATTTTCTTGAGTGGATTTGTGTTTTGTCACGAAACCGCCAAAGGGGGAGATTGTTACGGAATTTGAGTTGGCGTATTTCGTGAATTCGGTTAAGTCTTGAAGATTGAAGATAAAGAAGGTTGGATCATATAACTCAATCTCAAGAAAGAAGAATTCAAAAGGATCAGGTATGTTTAATTAATTATCTTTGGTGATCCGAATACTTCTTATAGCGTAGAAACACTTGGATGAATTTCTAACTGAATAAAAATCAAAAACTGGACATGGGACATGTTCAGGATCCGGATCAGGTACTTCGATCCGGATCCCGAAGGGTGTTAGTTCATACGCAAATTCAATCCGGATCGTAGCCTCTTTTGATCCGGATCCCGAACACTGGTTTTTACCGAAATATATGAACGATCCGGATCAGGCATTTCAATCCGGATCCCAAACGTTGGTGTTTGGTGAATTGTATGAACGATCCGGATCAGGCACTTCGATCCGGATCCCGAACCTTTGTTTTTCTGGAAACTGCCTGTCTCGTTACTGCAATCCGGATCGCCGAAATCTGATCCGGATCGTCGTCATGTAAAATTCCAGAAAAGGATAGTTTTTTATTCTTATCCTCTTCCAACGGTTTCTAACCTATAAATAGACCCTATGTTTCTTTTTCTAGGGTAAGCCGTATAAGCCGTATAATCTTAATAAATCAAAAGACGGCCATATAGATCCACATATAGAGAAGAAAGGAAATCAATAGATTCTATCTTATGTTTCTTCATCTATATTGATTGATTTGATTCTAGGTTTTTATACTCATATTTTGAGTTGAATCAAATCAATGAATACTTAGATGGTATTTCCGATCTATTTCTAATCTAAGTATTCGGCGGATCATCACCACCCAAAAACAACGATTTTTCCAAAATCGGCGCGTGGACTCGCGTGGCCTTGTGGATTCAAGGTGCAACCGCTCTCGTGGATTCGGAGCGAGGTACGTTCATGGATTCGAAGCGTGCTACTGGGTGAAGACCGTGGATTCGGTCGGACGTCGTGGACTCGACGTTGGACGCCGTGGATTCGGCGTTGGACGCAGATCGTGGATTCGAGAAGCGTCGCGGAGCGAGCGGAGAAGATCAACTAGGAGCGTATGGAAAAGGTTGAGTCGTCTGTGAGTACGGTATATCACATTGTACGTGTTTAATTCTAGTGGATTTCACCGTGTTATCAGTCCCGTGGTTTTTTACTCCGGTTTGGAGTTTTCCACGTAAAAATCTCTGCGTGTTATTTATTTTTCCGCATTGGGTTTTATATCGCAAAGATTTTTGAGTGTTTATTGTTTACACCTATTCACCCCCCTCTAGGTATTTTTTCCCCTATTTAGATCCAGTTATACATAACCCAACAGATCGAACACCCAAACCCTAGATGGCGAGGAGGGAGAAGAAGTAGGAAAAAAAGGCTTGAGGGGAGGGCGGTCAACAGTGAAGTGGAACTCGAGAGGATCCAACAAGTCAGGGGCTTCCGACTTGCTGTAGGGTAGAGTAATGATCACAGCAGGCTTCGGTTTGGAGGAGAGGGAGCAAGGGCCACAGCGGGCCACAGGCGGAGGCCCATCAGTGTGCTCTTAGCAATATTCACTTAGTAGGAGTTAGTGGGGGCCCACTTTCTGAGCCCAGCATATTAGTAAAATAAGCCTTAGTGGCCCAGTAATGTTAGGCTTACCATTTCAGATATTTTAGTGCAATCCTTTCATTAGCGCAAATTAGGGGTTAGTAGAGAAGAGTATATAAGAGTAATTGTAAGAAAAGTAGAATTATGAATGGAATAGTAAACTTTCTTCCCAATTCTCTTTCATTCTCTTCTTCTCCTTTCTTCCCAAAACCTCTCTTTCTACTCTCACCTCAACTCTATTCTGTAATTCACCCACCAATTGGACACCATCATCCTCACCGCCATCCTCGTCTCAGAGTACTTTCATCATCGACGGGTTGCGGGTCGTCCGGAAGTCCCTCGCATCAACCGTCATCCTCACCGCCATCCACGCCTCCGAGACAACTCGTCATAGGCGGGTTGCGGATCGTCGGGGATATAACACACTTGCCCGAGAAGCTTAATGGGGTCATTTAGAACCCATCCATGCTTTTGCATGGGGTCCATGCAGCCCGGGTGGAGTTCCACCATTGTTGGTGGAAGCTCGGGCAGAGCTTGCTTCACCGCCGCCGCCGCCGTGTTCTGTCCTCGGGCACGGGTCCAGGGAGCTTCGTGGGGTCAAGAAGCACCTGTAGGTGCTGTTGAATGTGGCCGAGAGTGTAAAAACTTGAATTTTTATTGTAAATAAATAAAAGGAAAAGAATGGAATGTCAAGTTGATTTTGAAATGTAAAGGGCATAAGAGTGCAGTTGACCTTTTTGCCACTGTGTAAATTGCACAGTTTACCAGGCTGAAATGTCGCTCTTCAATCCGAGCCTAATCTCGAAAATTCGAGATCGCCAGTGCGACCGTCTTGTCGAACCGATCGAAAATTGTTGGGTCGTATATAATACGGATCTAAATAGGGGAAGAAACACCTAGAGGGGGGTGAATAGGTGTAAACAAATAAACACTCCAAAAATCGTTGCGATAAAACCCAATGCGGAAAATAAAATAACACGCAAGATTTTTACGTGGAAAACTCCATCACCGGAGTAAAAAACCACGGGACCGATAACACGGCAGAAATCCACTAGAATTAAAACACGTACAAGGTGATTTACCGTACACACTTACGACTCAACCTTTTCCATACGCTCCTAGAGGATCTTCTCCGCTCGCTCCAGACGCTTCTCGAATCCACGATCTGCGCCCAACGCCGAATCCACGGCGTCCAACGTCGAATCCACGACGTCCGACCGAATCCACGGTCTTCACCCAATAGCACCCTTCGAATCCACGAACGTGCCTCGCTCCGAATCCACGAGAGCGATTGAACCTTGAATCCACAAGGACACGCGAATCCACGCGCCGATTTTGGGGTAATCGTTGTTTTTGGGTGGTGATGATCCGCCGAATACTTAGATCAAAGATAGATCGGAAATACCATCTAAGTATTCATTAGTTTGATTCAACTCAAGATGTGAGTATGAAAACCTAGAATCAAACTAATCAATATAGATGAAGAAACATAGAGTATTCTCTAATGATTTCCTTTCTTCTCTATATGTGGATCTATAGCCGTATAAGATGATATATGAAAATGACGGCTATGTGGATTGACCCTAGAAAGAAAGACATAGGGTCTATATATAGGTTAGAAACCCTAGGAAGGAGATAAGAATCAAAAACCTGCCATTTCTGGAATTTTACGGACGGCGATCCGGATCGTGATAACTGAGATCCGGATCGTCATAACGAATCAGCCAATTCCAGAAAAACGAAGGTTCGGGATCCGGATCATGTGACTACGATCCGGATCGTTCATACAGTTCACCAAATATCAACGTTCGGGATCCGGATTGCGAAGCAAGATCCGGATCGTTCAAGGTAGATGGTAAACTCAACGTTCGGGATCCGGATCAAGAGACTACGATCCGGATTGCGACGATGTATGAACGAACCACCTTCGGGATCCGGATCGAACAGCCTGATCCGGATCCTGAACATGTCCCAAGTCCAGTTTTTGATTTTTATGCAATGAAAGATTCTTCCAAGTGTTTCTACACTACAAGAAGTATTCGGATCACACAAATTCTTTAGTTAAACATACCTGATCCTTTTGAATTCTTCTTTCTTGAGATTGAGTTAAATGATCCAACTTTCTTCACCTTCAATCTTCAGGACTTGAAACTTTCACGAAACTACGCCAACTCAAATTCCGTAACAATCTCCCCCTTTGGCGGTTTCGTGACAAAACACAGATCCACTAAAGAAAATTCAAAAAGATATTTTTGTTGCTATCACCATACAACAAAAATTTACAATGGAGATCCAGAATACAATACATGAGTTAAACTCCTAAAACAGACTCTAGACTTAGACATCTGTACTCTCTGCAAAAAGAAATCATTCTTGACAAAAGAAATCGTTAGATACCTCAAGAATTTTGTATCATTCAAAAACCACAAACAGAGATGAAGTTTAAACTCATTTATACTTACCATGACATTTATATTCAGATATGTAAACTGATCATAGTTAAAAAAACACCAACATATCTTCTTTGCACGTAAAAACCAAATGTCATGAACATGTTTGTGACAATACTTATATATATATAGATATGTAATTGATCAGAGTTAAGAACCAACATATCTTCTATGCAATCAAAAACCAAGTGTCACAAACTTGTTAGTGAACATCAACTTGTTAGTTATATTACATGCCCAAATAGTTAGCAAAAAGTTAGTCGAGGCATGCATTCATACAGCTGAAAAACCTCAAGTTGAGAATGGAAGTTGGAGTAATACTTACCTTGATATTCATCCAGTTTTCATATCAAACATTGTTCACTTACCTTGATGTTTCATGCAGTCAACATTGTTCAAAGTTCTCTCTAACTCTCTCCCCCTTTTTGTCACAAAACAAAGCCAAAATGTAGTTAAGACTACGAAATGTGAGGAGAGTAAAAAGTTCCAATAAAATGTAAAACCTGAGAACTAAGCTAACGTAAGTATAAAACTAAAACCTAAAATCGTAATCCTGCACAAAAGGAAAGGAAGGTGCAGTTCAGTCGGAGGAGTCTGAGCTGGTACAACTCAGCTTGCTCAAAATCCCTTTAAGCATTGTCGAAATAGTTGAACACTTCTTCTTGATCTTCTTGTGATCAGAGGAAATCTGCTGAAGTTCTTTCGATGTCCTCTCTTGTGCAGCCGAGAGTCTTTGTTGTTCCTGGCGAAGCGATTCCAATACAACAGCGTCTGTACCCTGTCTTTTCGAGTGTGATGGATGCTGTCTAGAAGCAGATGGTGCATCCAATCCCTTAACCCATGGAGATTCAGTTTGTAGAACCCCAGAGAGTGAGCGAGCTCTAGTAAGAGGCCCACTATGATAACTTTCACTTCTTAAGACATTCTTTCGTCTTGTATATTGCTTAGTTGTTGATGCAGATTTCATAAGCCTTTTGCCTTTGACAAATTTTCTGTTTTGCTCATCAATCTTCTGTTGAACATCTTTGAAGAATTCATCCCATTCTTCAGTATCGTACTCTGAGCTGTCCTCCCTGCCTTCGGTTGTCTTATCTCCTGTTGAAATATCTGGTTCCTCTTTTTCAGATGTACTCTTGTGCACCATTGTGACTAGTAACGGGATTAACCAAGAGAAACACATTGAATTAAGTGCCATTGAACAAAGTGCTTGAGTTAAGAAGGTGTCCTGTGAAAACCAACTCAAGAACACAAAAATTCTTAGTTTTCAAAAATTGAAAAAAAAAATTGTACCCAAACAATCATAATCATGTAGAGAGACTAAGAATCAAATCAGTTTTGCAAAAGGACTTCTAAAAATAGATCAATTGCATGAATTTCGAAAATCCTTATTATATGCCCTAAAACCGAAATTTTAGAAATCGAAGCCTAAAAATCCGTTAATCAGGAAAAAACCTAGCATATAATCAAAACTAAACAACCCAGAGTTCTTATTTCAAAAGAAATTTGATCAAAAACCATCCACAAACAAAATCGATCCAAGAATTTCGTACGTTTGAGGAGGAAAAGAGAAAAACGGTGAAAAACCGAGATTTTGATCAATAAAACTTACTTGGAACTGAAGAACTTGAGTTAGAAAGCTTCCAAGGAGGATGAAATCTAGAGAGAAGCGCTCTGGAAACTTTTGAACAAAAGATTGGAGTAAGAGAAATCAAAACCCTTTTGTTCTTTATAAAAACCTAGCCGCGATCCGGATCCTCCCGAGCTTGCGATCCGGATCGGCTACCCGCAGTGAAAAAACTGCGTTCGGGATCCGGATCGGCAGGTCCAATCCGGATCGTCAGCCCGCAGGAGAAAACCTGCGTTCGGGATCCGGATCACCTTGCCCGATCCGGATCGGCCCCAACTTTTTCTTTAGAAAAATTTCAGAGAAATTCAAGAAAAACCAGAAAAAGATTGTAAGCACAAAGGTGTATCAACTTTAAACAAAAAGCATCGTTTCACACAACAAGAATTAGATTATGCCAAATCTATCAGTAATATCCAAAAATGAAACGAAAATTTACAAGAATTAAATCCCTTAAAGTTGAACACATTCAATTACATCTAACTTGATCTTATGAGTAATGCCTTTATCAAATAATCAATTCGGTAAAGAAAATGAAATACAAAGATCAATAGATGTTTGAAATCCCAAATATGGTAGATAATATTTCTAGACAATCTGTTGAAGAGAGTGGCTCTTTGAGCATCTTTCTTTAAAATCCCACCTTATACCAACCTTGAAATTTGACAGAGTCAAGTATTTCAACATGCATTTTACTTAATCAAAAATTTGAACAACCATGCTTGGTATACATGTGGTAGCTGCACACAATACTCGGACGACCGAGGTGGTAGCTCTTTCCTCCATGTGGTGGTAGTTTTCACACTCCTCATTGGGATGTAACTCTTTCCACATCTTTTGAGCATTTTACATTATCTTTGACTCCCCCTCAATTGGCTATCAATTATTTAAGATATAAAGTATTCAACCAAAAATTGATCTCGATTTCATACTCGACTAAACAGTCAAATAAGATAATGACTATACCAAGAGATCATTGAGAGAGAAATTGACTTTGATCACTTTGGAAGATGATTTAATTAACATAAACGATCATTGCAACAATGAAATATTATGATGGCAAAAGCATAATAAATTTCTAAATGTGTGAACAGATGCAATTAAAGTCAATTAAGATCTATGCTCAATTACTATCCTATGTATAAACATAGATATTGGATAGAACAAAACAAATACAAAACCTATTTAAGCAAAGGTTTCAAAAAGAAGTTTATTTCAAAGAAAGCATACCAATTGCTTTTCGCAAATGAATAAAACGTTTTTGATCCAAAGGTTTTGTTAAAAAGTCAGCTAATTGATCTTCAGTTGAAATATATGAAAGTTGAAGAGTATTTGATTCAACTAGCTCTCTAAGAAAATGATATCTAAGTTCAATATGTTTTGTTCTAGAGTGCAACACAGGGTTTTTAGAAATGTTAATTGCACTTGTGTTGTCACAAAGAATTGTTACCGAAGATGCTGAAATGCGGAAGTCGCTCAATACGCTTTTCATCCAAATGAGTTGAGTTGAGCAACTTCCAGCTGAAATGTATTCCGCTTCGGCAGTCGAGAGTGCTATGCAATTCTGCTTTTTACTGTGCCATGCAACAAGGCAATGGCCAAGATAGAAGCATGCACCACTCGTGCTTTTCCGATCATCCACTGATCCTGCCCAATCGGCATCTGAGTATCCAACAATGTCCAGACTTGTTCCCATAGGATACCAAATTTCGAAATTAATTGATCCTTTGATGTACCGGATGATCCGTTTCACCGCTTTCAGGTGAACCTCCTTTGGTGCTGATTGATATCTCGCGCAAATCCCAACACTAAAGGATATATCCGGGCGACTAGCCGTGAGGTAAAGTAGACTTCCAATCATACTTCTATACAGTTTCTCGTCTACATTCTCACTATGTGATTCACTTCCAAGTCCCTTGTGGCTAGTTCCCATTGGAGTTGGAAAATCTTTACAATTTTCTAGATCAAACTTTTTGACCGACTCCAGTGCATACTTGGATTGACTCAAGTGAATACCTTCATCATTTTGTTTAATTTGCAATCCAAGAAAATAAGACAATTCGCCCATCATGGACATCTCAAATTCGCTTTCCATGGTCTCCGCGAATTTAGAAGCATCATTATCTTTTGTTGCACCAAATACAATGTCATCGACATAGATTTGTGCTACAATGAAATTATTTTGATAATGCTTCACAAAGAGAGTCCTGTCAGCTCCCCCTCGAGTATAGCCCTTCTCCAAAAGGTGCTTTGTTAACCTTTCGTACCATGCTCGCGGTGCTTGTTTCAGACCGTAAAGAGCCTTTTTCAAACGAAAAACATGGTTAGGTTGTTTATGATCTACAAAACCTTTCGGTTGAGCCACATAAACTTCCTCATTTAAAAACCCATTTAGAAATGCGCTCTTGACGTCCATTTGAGATAATTTGATTTTAAAATGACAAGCAATAGCAAACAATATACGAATGGACTCGAGTCTAGCTACAGGGGCGAAAGTTTCGTCAAAGTCTATACCTTCTACTTGAGAGTAGCCTTGAGCAACTAGTCGTGCCTTGTTCCTGATGATAGTACCATCTTCATCTTTCTTGTTCTTGAAGATCCATTTGGTACCTATCACATTATGTTGCTTTGGAGGCTTCGTTAATTCCCAGACTTTGTTTCGCTCAAATTGATGAAGCTCTTCCTGCATTGCTTTAATCCAGTAGTCATCCTGAAGAGCTTCATCTATTGTCTTTGGTTCGATTAAAGATACGTAGCAAGCAAATCCGCAAACCAACTGCCTTCGAGTTCTAACTCCTTCTTGTGGATCTCCAATGATGTTCGATTCCGGGTGATCCTTGGAGATTCGTAGCGTTTGTTGAAACGGAGTACTCGGAGGTACACGAGATGATTCCTGCACATCAGATAAACTAGAAGAACCATTAGATGCATCATTAATATTGGAAGTATTATTATGAGAAGATGCACTAGCAGGAGAATCATCATCTAGAGAGATATCGAGGGTAGATTTTTCAGATTCAAATGAGAAGCTTCATCTACTTTAACATTTATAGATTCTACGATCGTCTTAGATTCAATGTTAAATACTCGATATGCTCTGCTATTCGTAGAATAACCCAAAAAGATCCCTTCATCGCTTCGAGAGTCGAACTTTCCAAGATTTTCACGGTCACGTAAAATGTAACATCGACTCCCAAAGATACGAAAGTACTTGATATCCGGTTTTCTACTAAACCACAGCTCATATGGTGTATTCAAGGTTCCTGGGCGCAAATACACTCTGTTAATGACATAGACAGCGGTGTTCACAGCTTCAGCCCAAAAATGTAGCGGTAAATCTCGGCTATGAAGCATCACACGCGCCATCTCTTGAACAACCCTGTTTTTGCGCTCAACAACACCATTCTGCTGAGGTGTATAGGGTGCCGAGAATTCATGTTTAATGCCATTTGAAGTACAAAAGTCAATGAATTTTGAATTTATGAATTCTCCACCCCTATCACTTCTAACACGAATGATCTTTTCATTCTTTTCAATCATAATACGATGGCAAATCTCATGAAAAGAGTCAAACGTATCAGCTTTCTCTCTCAAAAATGCTACCCAAGAAAACTGAGAGAAATCATCAACCAATAAGAAAATATACCATTTACCTCCCAAAGATGGTTGACGAGTTGGCCCCATTAAATCCATGTGCAAAAGTTTCAAAGGCCGTTTTGTACCGAAGTGGTTCAAGCTCTTGTGTGCAGTCCTGGACTGTTTTCCCTTTTGACAGCCACCACACACAATGTTTTGTTTAAATAAAAGTTTTGGAATCCCCTTGACCACGTCCTTATTTGAAATCTTAGCAAGTTCCTTAAAATTATGTGACCTAGCCTTTCATGCCAAATTGATTCATTACCCAAAGAAACTAGGTTACATGTTTCAGAAAATTTATTAGGAACAACATAACAATTGTTTTCAGATCTAACCCCTTTTAAAAAGAAGACTTGGTCCTTATCAGTTACAACACATTCAACAGAAGAAAAGTTAACTGAAAAACCATTGTCGCAAAGTTGACTTATGCTTATGAGGTTAGTCTTAAGGCCATCAACAAATAACACATTATTTAGAACCGGGCCATCTGGAATAGCTACTGTTCCCTTTCCAATAATTTTGGAAGAACGACCGTCCTCCGAAAACAACGCGTCCTCCGGAGATTTTCTCAAGATTTGAAAACTATTTTTTGTCACCGGTCATGTGACGGGAACACCGCTATCCAGATACCAAGACGAGCTATCATATGCATGCAAGGAAATATTGGAAACAAGACAAGGGAAAATTTCACCTTTGCGCACCCAAACTTTTTTGGAATGCGTCTGTAATGGTCGTGAAGTTTTGTGCCAAGGTGAAAGCGTCTTGTTAAAACGATTGTTGCTCCTTGATGAAGTCGTCTTGCGCGGTGAACTACCAAGTCTCTTTTCATTTGAAAAGTTTTGCTTTGATTTCCGGTAAGGAGCCTTTTGGTAGTTGATGCAAGAGGTGCTTGAGATGAGCGTTCGACTCCCGTCTTGCAATATCTTCTTATGTGCCCTGAAATACCACAACGAAAACATACCTTAGAGCTAGACGATCCCAAGGAGGATGAGGTAGGTTTGTTGACGTTGTTTGTCTTGAATTCCGGTGTCGGAGGAGGAGATACCGACTGAGGCACAAAAAACTGTCCCACTCGAACTTGGACTGTTTCCAGTTTGAGTGTATCCGAGGCCGAACCGATTTGATTGACCAAGACCAAGAAGTCTATCCAACTTACTCCTTCCTGAAGAGAATCGCTGTAAGTCATCCTTGAGTTGGAAAATGGTCTTTGTCATTTCCAGGTTATCCTGTCGAGCCTCGTTGTAGAGCTTTGAGAAGTGATTCGCTTTATCCACCAGATTTGTATGTTCCTTCTCAAGTTGCTCATTGGACTCTTGAAGGGAAACATTTTCTTTTATCAGATTTTCCCTTTCCACTTCAAGAGCGTTTGAGAGAGAAGTTGCCCTTTTTGCTTCTTCTTCGAGATCATGCAATCTCCCTCTCAAACTCTTGTTTTGCTTAGCCACTTTCTTTGAATCCCTCAAAAGTCTGTGGTAGGCTAGAGCAAAATCTTCACCTTCCGAATCATCCGATTCATTGTCCGTTGCATTCTTTTCAACAGTGGAGTTGGACAATGACTCAGATGTACTTGCCATAAAGCACATGAATGGTGAAGATGTGGACGCGTGGAATGCCGTGGAGCTCTTTTCTTCATCACTTGAAGACGACTCATTTGACGTTGAGTTGTCATCCCAAGTGACGACTTGCATCGCCTTCTTCTTTGCCGGATACTTGTTAGGACACTCCGTTGCAATGTGGCCGTAGCCTCGACATTTGAAGCATTGCAGTTGTCCTTCTGAACTTTTCTTATCCTTTGAGAAGTTCTCCTGCTTTCTTGACTTGTGACTTGGAGTACCCTTGCCTTTGTTCCACTTTCCGAAGGATGGAGATTTGCTTGAATTACCCCTTCGAAAGTTGCGGCGAAAATTCCTTGTCAAGAGAGCGAGCTGCTTCTCAAATTCCTCCATAGAAAGGTTCTCGTCATCGTCCGAGGAGGATGTATCCGCGTCTTCTTCCTTAGTTGTTTTCAACGCATAACCTGAAGACTTAGAAGTGGATGCTTTTCCAGAAGAATTGTTAGTATTAAAAGTCATTTCATAAGTTTGTAATGAACCAACTAATTCTTCTACACGTATTTCGTCCGGGTGTTTAATAGTTTCAATGGCAGTAACCTTTGGGCGAAATCGTTCAGGAAGAGTTCTTAAGATTTTTCTTACAATCTTAAATTCTGGAATCTTCTCTCCCAGATTAGCACATGAGTTTACGATGTCTTGCAATCGTGTATAGTAGTCCGTGAAAGATTCATTTTCTGCCATCAAGATAGAGTCAAACTTGCTCGTAAGCATCTGCAGTTTCTGAATCTTCACGAGGTTAGTTCCCTCATGTGTAACCTGGAGAACATCCCAGATTTCTTTCGCAGTCTCACATGCCGAGACGCGAGAGAATTCAGTTTGAGATAAGGCATTAAAAATAGCATTAATTCCCTTGCCATTGTAAGAAGATAACTCAAACTCTTCCTTGGTCCATTTCGACCTAGGTTTTAAGGTGTGAACATCAGAGATAAGTTCAGTTGGATTAGTCCATCCTGATTCAATTGAATGCCACACCCTTTCGTCGATGGAAGATAAAAAGGCTTTCATCCGTACTTTCCAGTACGCATAATTTGTTCCATCAAAGAAAGGGGGTCGATTGATGTTTCCACCTTCAACCATTGTTCACAACCCTATTCCCGCTCTGATACCACTTGTTGGGTCGTATATAATACGGATCTAAATAGGGGAAGAAACACCTAGAGGGGGGTGAATAGGTGTAAACGTATAAACACTCAAAAATCGTTGCGATAAAACCCAATGCGGAAAATAAAATAACACGCAAGATTTTTACGTGGAAAACTCCATCACCGGAGTAAAAAACCACGGGACCGATAACACGGCAGAAATCCACTAGAATTAAAACACGTACAAGGTGATTTACCGTACACACTTACGACTCAACCTTTTCCATACGCTCCTAGAGGATCTTCTCCGCTCGCTCCAGACGCTTCTCGAATCCACGATCTGCGCCCAACGCCGAATCCACGGCGTCCAACGTCGAATCCACGACGTCCGACCGAATCCACGGTCTTCACCCAATAGCACCCTTCGAATCCACGAACGTGCCTCGCTCCGAATCCACGAGAGCGATTGAACCTTGAATCCACAAGGACACGCGAATCCACGCGCCGATTTTGGGGTAATCGTTGTTTTTGGGTGGTGATGATCCGCCGAATACTTAGATCAAAGATAGATCGGAAATACCATCTAAGTATTCATTAGTTTGATTCAACTCAAGATGTGAGTATGAAAACCTAGAATCAAACTAATCAATATAGATGAAGAAACATAGAGTATTCTCTAATGATTTCCTTTCTTCTCTATATGTGGATCTATAGCCGTATAAGATGATATATGAAAATGACGGCTATGTGGATTGACCCTAGAAAGAAAGACATAGGGTCTATTTATAGGTTAGAAACCCTAGGAAGGAGATAAGAATCAAAAACCTGCCATTTCTGGAATTTTACGGACGGCGATCCGGATCGTGATAACTGAGATCCGGATCGTCATAACGAACAGCCAATTCCAGAAAAACGAAGGTTCGGGATCCGGATCATGTGACTACGATCCGGATCGTTCATACAGTTCACCAAACATCAACGTTCGGGATCCGGATTGCGAAGCAAGATCCGGATCGTTCAAGGTAGATGGTAAACTCAACGTTCGGGATCCGGATCAAGAGACTACGATCCGGATTGCGACGATGTATGAACGAACCACCTTCGGGATCCGGATCGAACAACCTGATCCGGATCCTGAACATGTCCCAAGTCCAGTTTTTGATTTTTATGCAATGAAAGATTCTTCCAAGTGTTTCTACACTACAAGAAGTATTCGGATCACACAAATTCTTTAGTTAAACATACCTGATCCTTTTGAATTCTTCTTTCTTGAGATTGAGTTAAATGATCCAACTTTCTTCACCTTCAATCTTCAGGACTTGAAACTTTCACGAAACTACGCCAACTCAAATTCCGTAACAAAAATTATATTGAGCAAGTTCAGATCCAACGGTCGGATTTTCCAGAAATCAGCGAAGAAGCGGGCGGGACCCGCGACTTAAGTGAATAGGGCTTTGAACAGCAGATGAATAGTAAACCCTATTTTCAAATCCCCTTAGTGCCAACATTGGCCAATTCGCCGTCTGGACTCCGAACATAGCACTCCAGGTAGTCGATTTGATCGGTTTCATCATTCTGAACGCGATGCCGCTGACGGAATTTCCGTTTGACGACCCTAGAGTCTCGAAAAGCGCGATAAACGGTATTTTGGTACAGTATTAATGGACCAAGAATTTATCCGGACGTTTTCTCGAAAAACAAAAATCGCTACCTGATAAGATTCGTCAAGCCGGACGTCGTAGCGAAGTCCGTTTTTCGTTTCGACGGCAGAAATGCCTCGAAAAGCATGAAAAACAGTGAAAAATACGGTATTTTGCGCAAAACACCCTACATTTTATGCTCCGTTTTGCGTGCTGCTCTTGGGTGAGGGACTTAAATGTGAAAGAGAGCTGCTGTGAGGGACTGGGCTCCAAATATGAAGAGTTGAGGGACCAAAGAGCAATTGTGCTTAATGCACTATTTAAACTCATGTAAGCTAGGGTTTCTCCAAACCCTAAGCCGTAGCCTCTACCCAAGCCGCCCACTCCAACAACTCCCTCATCTCTGCCGCACTCCACGGGGGGGTTGCGCACCGGCCGCCGCCTCCTCGTCGCCGGAGAAGAAGGAGAAGCAAATACCTTCTTCATCTCGGTTGCAAGGTGGGTGGTCAGCTCCCAGAGACCCAGGGAGGCCCGGGCTGCAACTGAGGACTCCCCCGTGTCTGAGAAGCCGAGCTGAGGTGAACCCGGCGACCGCCGCCGCCGTGCGCCGCCGCGGGAGCGTCTTTCTTCCTCCAACTTTCCGGCGAAGGTGAGTTCATGGAGGATTTTATTTTCAAATGGCCCAAGGACCACTCCATTGAGTTCCTGACATGTCACAGGCATTTTCTGTGAAGTGGGGGTGGTCGCTGTCGTCCCGATCGCCGGCGAAAGCTCCCTGTCGCCGGAATTATCATTTCTTGCCGATCTCGGGCGCCGCCTCCATCCAACCGTTGGAACCACGATCAGGGCCGCCGATCCTCCTCACCTCACCGACTGAAACCTACCTTCAAGATTTGGTGGAGATCGGTGCAGAATCCAAGCCGCGCGAGCCAGCCCTAGATCCAGTCTCCTTCTCCCGTCGGCCGATCTTCGCCGCCCGGCGCCGCCGCTCACCCACGCCGCCGGCCATCGCCACTAGAAGCTTCCTGGCACCGAGTGGGAGTTTTTGGTCCAAGTTGCACCGACTCAGGCACCACCGGCCGGATTCCGCCATTAGAGCTCCCCGAGCTCGACCGAGCTCCGCCGCCGCGCGTCGCCGTCGCCTCCAGGCATCGGCCAACCGTGCAGGTAAGCTCATTTGAGCATTTCTAGGCTTTTCATGGGGTTTCATGCAGTCTTTGACGTCGGGATGAAAAATTCTGCAGTTGCACCCGTGTTGCACCCGACCTCGGCCTCCGGCCACCTCCGGCGCTCCGGGCTCCAGCCACTTGCCCAGGTAGGAGCTAAACACCCCTCTTATGTCTCCCAGCATTTTATATTGGGCCAGGGTGGTTCCTGTAGCTTGGTTCCAATGTTGCACCCGAGTTTGTAATTTCGAGTTTATTTCCGCCCGCCGCCGCCTCCGGGCGCCGGCGCTCGACCCAGCATGGACCAGTCTCCTCCTGAGACCTATCCCTAACCGATGCTTACCTCTTCATCAGGTCTGAGCCTGGTTTGCTCCAAGATAACCCAACCCGAGCCTTGGTTTGCTTTGGAGGGTGAACCATCTTGCTCCGGCAAGCTTTCCGGCCGACCTCCGACGCGCACGAGGTGAGCACAACCTTTCTCTGTCCAACCGGTGTATCATGCTCTAGTTTAGTCACACTGAGATTAAACATATTGCAAGTTGTAGAAATATGTCATATAGAGCTAAATTAGTTATGGGCCAACTTTGCCCTCGGGCCCCGTGTCAGCCCAAGTTTGTGAGCACGAGCTTCGTCTCGTCGAAACGGACGCGACAGAACTTACGGTACTGTTTTTGGTTTCCCGGATTGCGAGAACAAGCCAAAACAATTAACTGGATTAGTGTTTTTATGCAAATTATGATATATTATGGATCAAAGTGTAAATTGGACACGCGGGCTGTCTTTAGACAGTGTTTTCATACCCACTGAGCATTTTGTTAGAGTCCCGTGGATTCTTGTTGAGCGGGAAACGGATCTTGTTCAGTAATTTGGCGTTATTGTCCCGTAGTGGCGTTGTGTTATTGTAGTGTAGTCGGGATGGGTTTGTGTGAGTCTGTTACTGACTACAGTTTCTGTTCAGGGCCCAGTTGTTCAGCACCAGCCTCCCAGTAGCCGAGCGGGAGTTCGAGGATCTGCCTACATTCAGGTGGGTTATCTTCGGTCCGGGCTTTATCTTTTCGGCCCTCTGGTTGCTTTAGTCCAGTCGGACACCTGTTCTTGATTTAGTCCTGATGATTTTTCCTGTTCTTGATTTAGTCCTGATGATTTTGCCTGTTCTTGATTTAGTCCTGATGATCTTGCCTGTTCTTGATTTAGTCCTGATGATCTTGCTTGTTCTTGATTTAGTCCTGATGATTTTGCCTGTTCTTGATTTAGTCCTGATGATTTTGCCTATATGCCATATGATCTTTCCTGATAGACATTGATCTCCTTAGACATATCATGTATACTTGCTTATATATTGAGATATGCATGACAGGCCCATGATTGATATATTCAGATAGTTCCTATATCCCAGTACAGTAGATTTTCATGGTCTGATCATACCTGGTGATTTCTATCATATCGGCCACTTGTTATACTGCATTATATCCAGAGATACTTGCTTATATATTCAGATATGCATGATCGACCCATGATTGATATACAGACAGATAGTTGCTTCCCTGAGGGGATCTCGGCAGGTTTGCCGACTACCCGGTCATTAGACCGTGAGCTTGAGCATAGCATTATGATTGCCACGCACTGTTGTACTTCACGAACATTGCCGGGGTCGCTCCCCGTGGATAATGTTCTTTACCGGTAAAGTGGTCTAGAGATGGGACCCGTGAGCCCGATTGCATCTGTGAGTGCCGGGTTATTGTCAGCGGATGGGATGCGGATCGGTGGTATTGCCTGAGGTTCTGTGAGACCAATAATGGCATATGATTGGATACTTGGATTTCTATTTTGACGCATCATTTTTAGCTTGCACTGTCATTTGTAGCTATTTACCTTGTACCATCGCTGCTCAGTTTATGCTTGACTCCGTACCACCACCTTGAAACCTACCTTCAAGATTTGGCGGAGCCCGCTGTCGACCCGTACCACCACCTGCGGGCCCATTCCAGATGTTGCTGCGGCTTCTTGTGCGGTACCGGGGGTTCCTGCTGCCCCCGCTGTCACCGCTTCGATGGCATCTGCGTCATCCCGCTCCGTCTCCCCTGTTGCTGACCCTGTAGCCAAGCTGAGGCTGATCAAACGAGAAGGCTCGAGCAAAGGCGGCTCTGCTCGAGTTCAAGAAATTCAAGCCGCAGATATTCGAAGTTAAAAACGATGATCACTGGGCGGTCGAGCAATGGATCGACCACATGGAAAAGCTGTTCCAAGATGTGTACACGGAGGAGCGCAACAAAGTACACATCGTTGTTCATTGCCTTGAGGCCGGGCGTCAAAATGGTGGAGACGTCATCGAGAGCGTCATTTCGGAGGCCTTCCTGAACCCACTTGGGACGACTTCAAGGCGGCTATGTACCATCACCACCTAAAGGAGACCACCAAGGAGGGTCTCGAGCGAGAGCTGGAGAACATTAAGTTGGGCAACAAGAGCGTCCGCGAGTACGAGCAAGAGTTCCTGCGCATTGCTGACCGGTTCTTCCTCAGGCATTGCGCGAGGAACGCCGCAAGGTACGACTTTTCTCGCAGGGGTTGAGGCACGAGATTCGCCGCCAGCTCTCATCCCACCTGACCACGACTTCGACAACTACGTGGAGCGGTGCTTAGCCATCGAGGCGGATGGTCATATCTCCCGCGCCGAGCGGAATAGCGGACAGGGACAAGGGCAGAAAAGGCTTCTTCTGGGGCGGTGGTGGACATTACAATCAGAATAAGAAGGCGAAACACAACCACGACTGAAGAAGTGGACCAAGAGATCTCGGCCACTGGCGCCTTCGTCAAC
>CM055075.1:3066747-3093327 GCA_029204045.2 Tillandsia leiboldiana
CATACAAATTCACCAAACACCAACGTCGGATCCGATTGAAACAGCCTGATCCCGGATCAGTCATAAAACATGGTAAAACCATTGTTCGGGATCCGGATCAAGGAGGCTACGATCCGTATTGAAGCGTGTGTATGAACGAACACCCTTCGGGTCCGGATTGGAAAGTCTGATCCGATCCTGAACATGTCCCATGTCCAGTTTTTGATTTTTATGCAATTAGAAGTCATCATAGTGATTTTTACACTAGAAGAAGTATTCGGATCACCAAAAATAATAGTTAAACTACCTGATCCTTATTGATTCTTCTTTCTTGAGATTGAGTTAAATGATCCACTTTCTTTATCGTCAATCATCAAGACTAACCGAATTCACGAATAACGCCAACTCAAATTCCGTAACAATCTCCCCCTTTGCGTTTCGTGACAAAACACAAATCCACTCAAGAAAATCAAAAAGATATTTTTGTTGCTATCACCTACAACAAAATTTACAATAGATCCAAGAAAATAATACATGAGTTAAACTCCTAAAAAGGCTCTAGACTTAGACATCTGTACTCTCTGCAAAAGAAATCATTCTTGACAAAAGAAATCGTTAGATACCTCAAGAATTTTATGTCATTCAAAAACCACATACAGAGATGAAGTTTATACTCATTTATACTTACCATGACATTTTTATATTCAGATATGTAATTTGATCATAGTTAAACACCAACAATCGTCTATGCAAATCAAAATCCAAATGTCACAAAATTGTAGTGAACTCAACTTGTTAGTTATATTACATGCCCAAATAGTTAGCAAATAGTTAGTCGCATGCGTGCAATCAAAAAGAAAACCAAAGTTGAAGTTCTACTTACCTTCATGTTCACAACTGTACAATCGAAGTTTCCATTATTCAAACTGTTCTAAAATCTCTCCCCCTTTTGTCACCAAGTTAGCCAAATTACCAAAGAGCAAGCCTAGCAAAAAGAAGGAGAGAAAAGTTAACAAGTTCAAGAACCAAAAAATGTAGAATTAAAACTAAAACTAAACTTAAAACCGCACGGAAAAGATTAAAAATCTGCACAAGAAAAAAGAAATTAAGCAAATCAATCATCAGATGCAGAGTCTTCAGAGCTCGTGCAGCCCAGTTTGTTCAAGATTACCTTTAAGCATTCCCGAAATCGTAGAACATTCTTGTTTCATCTTATATATGTCCGTGGACATCTTTCTGAGTTCCAGAGCCAGTTTATCTTGTTCTTGGTTGATGGAAGACACTAAGTTTGCCTTTTGGTCGATTCTTCTGGAAATTGAAGAACGTTGTGTGACAGCTGACGGAGCAGTCTGACTTTCATTCCGAGGAGATCTTCTTGGCAGAGAATGTAAGTTGTCAGGGCGTTCATTGATTGAATTCCATTGCTTGGCGAATTCTTTTTCCTTGTGTACTGCTTAATCGTTGAGGAAGACTTCATCAGCTTCTTGTTCTTAGGTAAGGACTTATTTTCTTCATCAATACCTTGTTGTACTTCATTAAGAAATGTGTCCCAATCTTCTTCGTCTTTAGATTCAGTTTCAGTTTGAGGGATATTCTTTGTTTTCTCTTGACATGGTTCATTTATCTCAATACCCCGAGCTCGTCCAAGCCGTCGAGCAAGTCTTTTTCTTTTTATTTTCACAGAAGTTTCTTCCATTGGAGCTTTTCCTTTTTCAGCAGCAGTAGGTGGAGCCTTTGATGTTTCTGCAGGCGCTTTCCCTCGAAGCAGTGGGTGTCGTTGCTTCAACTTGAAGCTCATCCCAATCTGATCGATTCCGCCTCAGAGTCCGTATCGGAATCATCTTTGTTTTCTTCCCTTCTTACCTTCTTGGGCTTGATAGTATCTCTTGTATGAACCATAGCAGCCAGAAGAAAATGATCCAGGTGATCACCATTGCTACTAGTTTTCTGTGAGCAAGAAATCCTGTGAGCAACAACTCAAGAACACGAAAAATTGTTAATTTTCAAAAATTTGAAAAAATTGTACCCAAACAATCATTATCGTGTAGAGAGACTAAGAATCAAATTAGTTTGCAAAAAGGAATTTTAAAAATAGATCAAATCGCATGATTTTCGAAAATTCCCATTATATGCCCTAAAACCGAAATTTTTGAAATCGAAGCCAAAAATCCGTTTATCATTAGAATACCTAGCATATAATCAAAACTAATCTACCCAGAGGTTCTTATTTCAAAAGAAATTTGATCAAAAAACCATCCACAAACGAGAAAGATACAGAAATTTCATCATGTTTTGAGGAAGAATATGAAAAACTGTGAAAAAACTGAGATTTTGATCAATAAAACTTACTTGGGGTCGAAGAACTTGAGTTAGAAAGCTTCCAAGATGGATGAATTCTAGAGAGAGAAGCTCTGGAGACTTTTGAACAAAAGATGGAAGTAAAAAGAAATCAAAACCCTTTTGTTCTAAATAAAACCTTAGCCGCGATCCGGATCAGTTCGTGAATACGATCCGGATCGGCTACCCGCAGAGAATACCTGCGTTCGGGATCCGGATCGGCTTGTCAATCCGGATCGGCTTCAACTTTTTCTTCAGAAAAATTCAGAAAAATTCTAGAAAATCCAGAAAAATATTGTAAGCACTTTTGTGTATCAACTTTAAATGAAAATCATCGTTTCATACAACAAGAAATAGATTATGCCAAATCTATCAATAACATCCAACAAATGAAACGAAAATTTATAAAAATTAAATCCCTTAAAGTTGAACAAGTTCAATTACATCTAACTTGATCTTATGAGTAATGCCTTTATCAAATCATCAATTCGGTAAAGAAAATGAAATACAAAGATCAATAGATGTCTGAAATCCCAGATAAGTTAGATAATATATCTAGTCAATTTATTGAAGAGAGTGGCTCTTTGAGCATCTTTCATTAAAATTCCCACCTTATACCAATCTTGAAATTTTGACAGAGTCAAGTATTTCAAAATGCATTTTATTTAATCAAACTTGAAAAACCTTGCTTGGTATACATGTGGTAGCTGCACACAGTACTCGGACGACCGAGGTGGTAGCTCTTTCCTCCATATGGTGGTAGTTTTCACACTCCTCATTGGGATGTAACTCTTTCCACATCTTTTGAGCATAACACTTTTTCTTTGACTCCCCCTCAATTGGCTATCAATTATTTAAGATATAAAGTATTCAACCAAAAATTGATCTCGATTTCATACTCGACTAAACAGTCAATAAGATAAAAACTATACCAAGAGATCATTGAGAGAGAAATTGACTTTGATCAACACAAAGATGATTTAAGTCACATAAATGATCATTGCATCAAATGAATTATTATGATATCCAACGCATAATAAATTTCT
Source organism: Tillandsia leiboldiana (assembly GCA_029204045.2). Classification (NCBI taxonomy): domain Eukaryota; kingdom Viridiplantae; phylum Streptophyta; class Magnoliopsida; order Poales; family Bromeliaceae; genus Tillandsia; species Tillandsia leiboldiana. The sequence continues at coordinate 3,070,110 of CM055075.1, forward strand.
TAAACATATAAAAAGATGCAGTTAAAGTCAATAAAACTAATGCTCAATTAATGTTCTATGTCTAAGCATAGATAGTGAACAAAATCACAAAAACAAAACCTAACCTAAACAAGAGTTTCAAAAAGAGGTTATTTCAAGGAAAGCATTCCAATTGCTTTACGCAAATGAATAAAACGTTTTTGATCCAAAGGTTTTGTTAAAATGTCAGCTAATTGATCTTCAGTTGAAATGTAGGAAATTTGAAGAATATTTGATTCAACTAGCTCTCTAAGAAAATGATATCTAAGTTCAATGTGTTTTGTTCTTGAGTGCAACACAGGGTTTTTTGAAATGTTTATAGCACTAGTGTTGTCACATAAAACAGTTACCGAAGTTGCTGAAATCCGGAAGTCGCTCAACACGCTTTTCATCCAAATGAGTTGAGTTGAACAACTACCCGCTGAGATGTATTCCGCTTCGGCAGTCGAGAGTGCAATGCAGTTTTGCTTTTTACTATGCCATGCAACAAGGCAATGGCCAAGATAAAAACAAACACCACTCGTACTTTTCCGATCAACCACAGATCCTGCCCAATCGGCATCTGAGTATCCAATAATATCTAGACTTGTTCCCATAGGATACCAAATTTCGAAATTAATGGTTCTTTTGATGTACCGGATGATCCGTTTCACCGCTTTCAGGTGAACCTCCTTTGGTGCTGATTGATATCTCGCGCAAATCCCAACACTAAAGGATATATCCGGGCGACTAGCTGTGAGGTAAAGTAGACTTCCAATCATGCTGCGATAAAGTTTCTCGTCTACATTCTCACTAAGAGATTCACTTCCTAATCCCTTATTGCTAGTTCCCATAGGAGTAGGAAAATCTTTAGAATCCTCTAATCCGAATTTCTTTACCAACTCCTTTGCATACTTGGATTGACACAGATGGATGCCTTCACCATTTTGTTTCACTTGCAATCCAAGAAAGTATGTCAGTTCGCCCATCATTGACATCTCAAATTCGCTTTCCATAATTTCTGCGAATTTAGAAGCATCATTATCCTTTGTTGCTCCAAATACAATGTCATCGACATAGATTTGCGCAACAATGAAGTTATTTTGATAATGCTTCACAAAGAGAGTCCTGTCTGCTCCCCCTCGAGTATATCCCTTCTCCAAAAGGTGCTTTGTCAACCTTTCGTACCACGCTCGCGGTGCTTGTTTTAAAACCGTAAAGAGCCTTTTTCAAACGAAAAACATGGTTAGGTAGTTTACAGTCTACAAAACCTTTCGGTTGAGCCACATAAACTTCCTCATTTAAAAACTCATTTAAAAACGTGCTCTTAACGTCCATTTGAAAGAGTTTTATTTTAAAGTGACAAGCAATAGCGAATAAGATACGAATGGACTCGAGTCTAGCTACAGGGGCGAACGTTTCATCAAAGTCTATACCTTCTATTTGAGAGTAGCCTTGAGCAACTAAACGTGCTTTGTTCCTGATGATGGTACCATCCTCATTTTTCTTGTTCTTGAAAATCCATTTAGTACCGATCACATTGTGTTGCTTCGGAGGCGTCGTTAATTCCCAGACTTTGTTTCGTTCAAACTGATGGAGCTCTTCCTGCATTGCTTCAATACAGTAGTCATCCTGAAGAGCTTCATCGACGTTCTTTGGTTCGATCATGGAAACGTAACAAGCGAATCCACAAACCAACTGCCTCCGAGTTCTGACTCCTTCTTGTGGGTCTCCAATAATGTTTGATTCAGGATGATCCTTGGAGATGTGTAACGTTTGAGGTAACGGAGTACTCGGAGGTACATGAGATGATTCCTGCACATCAGATAAACTTGAAGAACCATTAGATGCATCATTAATATTGGAAGTATTATCATGAGAAGATGCATTTACAGGAGTATCATCATCAAGAGAGATATCAGGGGTAGATTTATCAGATGCAAAGTGGAAAGCTTCATCTACTTTAACATTTATGGATTCTACAATCGTTTTAGATTCCAAGTTAAATACCCGATATGCTCTACTATTTGTAGAATAGCTCATGAAAATCCCTTCGTCACTTCGAGAGCCAAATTTTCTAAGATTTTCGCGGTCACGTAAGATGTAACACCGACTCCCAAAGATACGAAAATATTTGATGTTTGGCTTTCTACAAAACCATAGTTCATATGGTGTATTTAACGTTCCCGGGCGCAAATAAACTCGATTAATAACATAGATTGCAGTGTTCACAGCTTCAGCCCAAAAATATAACGGTAAATTCCGGCTATGAAGCATAACACGCGCCATCTCTTGAACAACCCTGTTTTTGCGCTCGACTACACCATTCTGTTGAGGTGTATAGGGTGCTGAGAATTCATGTTTGATGCCGTTGGAAGTGCAAAAATCAATGAATTTAGAATTTATGAATTCTCCACCTCTATCACTTCTAACACGAATGATCTTTTCATTCTTTTCAGTCATAATACGAAGGCAAATCTCGTGAAAAGAATCAAAAGTATCAGCTTTCTCTTTTAAAAATGCTACCCATGAGTATCTAGAGAAATCATCAACCAATAAGAAAATATACCATTTACCTCCCAAGGATGGTTGACGTGTCGGCCCCATAAGATCCATATGCAATAATTCCAAGGGCCGTTTGGTACCAACATGGTTCAAGTTCTTGTGTGCAGTCCTAGATTGTTTTCCCTTTTGACAACCACCACACACAATGTTTTGTTTAAGTGAAAGTTTAGGAACCCCCTTGACCGTGTCTTTGTTTGAAATTCTAGCAAGTTCCTTAAAATTTATGTGACCTAGCCTTTCATGCCAAAGTGTTTCATTATTCAAAGAGGCTAAGTTACAATTTTCAGAAATTTTATTGGGAACAACATAATAATTGTTTTCAGATCTAACCCCCTTTAAAAAGAAAACATGGTCCTTATCAGTTACAATGCATTCAACAGATGAAAAATTAACTGAATAACCATTGTCACACAGTTGACTGATACTTATGAGGTTAGTCTTAAGGCCATCAACAAATAATACATTATTTAGAATCGGGCCATCTGGAATAGCTACTGTTCCTTTCCCAACAATTTTGGAAGACTGACCGTCTCTGAAAACTACAAGTCCTCCGGAGATTTTCTCAAAATTTTGAAAGCAGTTGTTGTCACCGGTCATGTGACGGGAACAACCGCTATCCAGATACCAAGACGAATTATCATATGCATATAAGGAAATATTTGTAATAAGACAAGGGAAGATTTCACCTTTGCGTACCCAAACCTTTCGAGTTTTGGTGTACGTCGGAAATGATTGTGAGGTTGATACCTTTGGTGAAAGCGTCTTGTTTGATCCATTGCTGTTCCTTGACGTCGTCATCTTGTTTGATGAACTACCGAGGCTTTCTTCCTTCGAATAATTTGCATTTGATTTCCGAGGAATCACCCTTTTGGTAGTCGTTGCAAGAAGTGCTTGAGTTGAGCGTTTGGCTCCCATCTTGCAATTTCTCCTTATGTGCCCTGCAATACCACAACGAAAACATACCTTAGTGCTTGACGATCCCGAGGAGGGTGAAGTAGGCTTGTTGTCGTTGCTTGTCGTTAGTTCCGGTGTCGGAGGAGGAGATACCGACTGGGGCACAAAGACTGTCCCAACCGAACTAAAATTGTCTTCAGTTCGATTGTATCCGAGGCCGAATTTGTTTGATTGACCAAGACCAAGAAGCTTATCCAACTTACTCCTTCCTGATGAAAATCGCTGTAAGTCATCCTTGAGTTGGAGAATGGTCTCTGTCATTTCCAATTTTTCCTGTCGAGCCTCGCCGTTGAGCTTCAAGAAGTAATTCGCTTTGTTCACCATATCTACATAATTCTTCTCGAGTTGCTCATTGGACTCTTGAAGTGAAGCATTTGCTTTTATCAGATTATCCCTTTCCACTTCAAGATCGGTCGAGAGAGAAGTTACCCTTTTTACTTCTTCTTCGAGATCCTGCAATCTCCCTCTCAACCCCTTATTTTGCTTAGCCAGTTTCTTTGAATCCCACAAAAGTCTGTGATAGGCTAGAGCAAAATTTTCACCTTCTGAGTTATCCGATTCATCGTCCGTTGCAATCTTTTCAACAGTGGAGTTGGACAATGACTCGGATGTACTAGCCATTAAGCACATGAAGGGTGAAGATGTGGACGCGTGGAACGCTGCTGCGTTATCTTCTCCATCACTTGAAGACGACTCATTTGACGATGAGGTGTCATCCCAAGTGACGGCTTGCATCGCCTTTTTCTTGGACGGATTCTTATTAGGACATTCCGTTGAGATATGGCCGTACCCTCGGCACTTGAAGCATTGGACTTGTCCTTCTGAGCTTTTCTTATCCTTAGAAAAACCCTCTTGCTTTCTTGGTTTGAAACTTGAAGAACCTTTGCCTTTCTTCGACTTTACGAAGGATAGAGTTTTGCTTGAGTTACCCCTTCGAAAGTTTCGGCGAAATCTTCTTGTCAAGAGAGCAAGCTGCTTCTCAAAGTCCTCCATGGATAGGTTTACATCATCGTCTGAGGAGGATGAATCCGCGTCTTCTTCTTTTGTTGTTTTCAACGCAAAACCTGAAGACTTAGAAGAGTATGCTTTTCCAGAAGAATAGTTAGTAGGAAATGTCATTTCATAAGTTTGTAATGAACCAACTAATTCTTCTACACGGATTTCGTCCGGGTGTTTAATAGTTTCAATGGCTGTAACCTTGGAACGAAATCTTTCAGGAAGAGTTCTTAAGATCTTTCTTACAATTTTAAATTCTGGAATCTTCTCTACCAAGTTAGCACATGTGTTTACGATGTCTTGCAATCGTGTATAGTAATCTGTGAAAGATTCATTTTCTGCCATGAAAATAGAGTCAAACTTACTCGTAAGCATTTGCAGTTTTTGAATCTTCACAAGGTTAGTTCCCTCATGTGTAACTTGAAGAACATCCCAGATTTCTTTCGCAGTCTCACATGCCGAGACGCGAGAGAACTCAGTTTGTGATAAGGCATTAAATAGAGCATTAATTCCCTTGCCATTGTAAGAAGATATATCAATCTCTTCCTTGGTCCATTTCGACCTAGGTTTGATGGTGCGAACATCACCAATAAATTCAGTTGGATTAGACCATCCTAATTCAATTGATTGCCACACCCGTTCGTCGATGGAAATTAAAAAGGCTTTCATCCGTACTTTCCAGTACGCATAATTTGTTCCATCGAAGAACGGAGGTCTGTTGATGTTTCCACCTTCAACCATTGTTTACAACCCTATTCCCTCTCTGATACCACTTGTTGGGTTATGTATAATTGGATCTAAATAGGAAAAAAAACACCTAGAGGGGGGTGAATAGGTGTAAACAATAAACACTCAAAAATCTTTGCGATATAAAACCCAATGCGGAAAAATAAATAACACGCAGAGATTTTTACGTGGAAAACTCCAAACCGGAGTAAAAAACCACGGGACCGATAACACGGTGAAATCCATTAGAATTAAACACGTACAAGGTGATATACCGTACTCACAGACGACTCAACCTTTTCCATACGCTCCTAATTGATCTTCTCCGCTCGCTCCACGACGCTTCTCGAATCCACGATCTGCGTCCAACACCGAATCCACGGCGTCCAACGTCGAGTCCACGACGTCCGACCGAATCCACGGTCTTCACCCAGTAGCACGATTCGAATCCACGAACGTACCTCACTCCGAATCCACGAGAGCGGTTGCACCTTGAATCCACAAGGCCACGCGAGTCCACGCGCCGATTTTGGGAAAATCGTTGTTTTTGGGTGGTGATGATCCGCCGAATACTTAGATTAGAAATAGATCGGAGATACCATCTAAGTATTCATTGATTTGATTCTACTCAAAATGTGAGTATGAAAACCTAGAATCAAATCAATCAATATAGATGAAGAAACATAAGATTAAATCTATTGATTTCCTTTCTTCTCTATATGTGGATCTATATAGCCGTCTTTTGATTTTATAAGATTATTCGGCTTTTCGGTCGTTTTCGGCTTACCCTAGAAAAAGAAATATAGGGTCTATTTATAGGTTAGAAACCGTTGGAAGAGGATAAGAATCAAAAACTATCCTTTTCTGGAATTTTACATGACGACGATCCGGATCAGAAATCGGCGATCCGGATTGCAGTAACGAGACAGACAGTTTCCAGAAAAACCAAGGTTCGGGATCCGGATCGAAGTGCCTGATCCGGATCGTTCATACAAATCACCAAACACCAACATTCGGGATCCGGATTGAAAAGCCTGATCTGGATCATTCATAAAACATGGTAAAACCAGTGTTCGGGATCCGGATCAAAGGAGGCTACGATCCGGATTGAACTTGTGTATGAACGAACACCCTTCGGGATCCGGATTGGAAAGTCTGATCCGGATCCTGAACATGTCCCATGTCCAGTTTTTGATTTTTATGCAATTAGAAATTCATCCAAGTGTTTCTACACTATAAGAAGTATTCGGATCACCAAAAATAATTAGTTAAACATACCTGATCCTTTTGAATTCTTCTTTCTTGAGATTGAGTTAAATGATCCAACTTTCTTTATCTTCAATCTTCAAGACTTAACCGAATTCACGAAATACGCCAACTCAAATTCCGTAACATATTAGAGAAGCCCACTATTGATCATATTGAGTGATTACCATGCATGTTTGGCTGATATAAATGTGAGCCTATCAATTGAGATTAATTCTGTGGATATAGCATGTTGGGAATCTTATTGGATAATATTATTGTGGAAACATAATTGCGGGGACATATTTAATAGTGATAATTAACATGCCATATTAGCACATAGATTTTATGAAAGTGGATTAAATGGATTAATTGTTGGGACATGATGACATATCTATGTGCGGGTGCCACTTTGGGATTTATTATGGATCAGGGATTATTTAAATGTGTAGTTGACTGATGAATTTAGCATGATGGGTATATCTATGTGGATTTATTAGTTGTTACACATGTGGAACTGTTATTTGATGTTTTTCTCTTTCATCTTGCATGAGGACTTTTGCATGCCTGTGTGGACACCTAGATAGGCCACTATTTTATTGCTACACTATCATATTGGGATTTGACTTAGGAGAAACCATGATTGCTTCCTTTCTTCTTCTTATTTAGACTTTCGAGTCATGTTGCTCGGGTTCGAGCAGAGGTTTGAGATAGTGTAGCCGGGACCTTAGGGTCGGAGACAGGGTGTACTTGATGTTAGATTGTGGGTTATTGTGGTGACCGCGGACATTAGGCGGTTAGCCAGATGTTGATTACTCTATCGGATTTGGGGTCTTGTGGGGTGTCGCGGCGACCGCGGACATTGGGCGGTCGACCGGATGTTTACTATTGCATCAGATTGGGTATCAGATTTCTCTAGTGGATGGAGTTTCCCACTTGTTGAGTACTATTGCATCTGATTGGGGATTGGAGTTTCTTTAGTGGACGGAGTTTCCCACTTTGATCATAGTCTTGATCCAGTCCTGCTATATTGAGATATGTGCTACAGAGATACTTGTGATACTGATGACAGAGATACTTTACTCGTGTGGGTCGCTCCCCTCGAGTGCCACTCCAGAGGTAGGCTTTTTGGACCCAGCCTTGTGTGCCGGTCTGATACTTATTTTGGGATGCGAGCCATGCGGGCCGATCCCGCGGTTTCGAGCCTTGTGTGCAGATTTCGCTGAGCAGGCAATACCAGTTTTACTGGTGGTACTAGATTGGGTCTATTTGGTCAGATACTATTTCCTGATGCATTCATATAGTCATTTCTTTCGGTATTGCATTTAGAGGCATACTAGTGGTGGTTTCCTTTTATTCAGCAGTTCTGTTTACAGCTTTACCACTTATCCCTTTTCTTGCCTCTGGTAGACTTAGTGGGTACGCCGGAGTTTGAGGCTTTGCCCACAGGGGGAGGCTACTGGTTTACTAGTGGTTCTCACCCCCATTGTTGTTTCCCTCTTTTCTTCCTCCTGTTTTGCAGAGTCCTCTGCGGGAGTTGCTGACCTTCGGTCGTTGTTCGAGGCGAGGGAGTCACGAGCTAGATCCTTACCACCCGAGGAGTGTAGCTGTATCCCCTGATTGGAGTTTCCTTGTAGCTGCCAGCTGATGTTTACTGTTTACTTTGGAGAGGGATCTTTTGTATTTGGAGAGACTGATGTACTATAGTTTTAGTTTATCTCCCTTTTATAGTTGAGAGATGCTGTACTGAGGACATTGTATGATGATTATCTGTATTTGAGGAGATGGATATTGTACTTTATTTCATGTTGTACAGTGATTGGATTTTATTTTTACAGCATTTTATTTCCGCTCTGATATTTGCGTAGCTATAGTACTATCTTTTGCAGGTTAGACGCTTCGCCTATGCGGGATTTAGCATAGGTGGCGGATCTGTTGGCGAGTCCGGGTCGCAGTTTCGACCCCGGGGCGTGACATCAGATGCATGCGTCGGCCCTAGGTGGACATTCAGATATGAATCACACTTATAGAAGAATGAAATAATTGTTTTACTGGCCCGGCATGAAACAGGACATAGAGAAGAGGGTGAAGGGATGCGAAGTATGCATAAGAAACAAGGTCGACGGGACGCCTTACGCTGGATTGCTACAACCTCTACAAATCCCTGTACAAGCGTAGCAATCAATCAGCATGGACTTCATAAAAGCTCTGCCGAAATCCGAGGGAAAGGATACAATACTTGTGGTAGTCGACAGGCTCACAAAATACGCCCACTTTATTTTGCTCACTCATCCCTACGGTGCTCAAGATGTGGCCAGGGCTTTTATGGATACTATCTACCGACTGCACGGGCTTCCCCAAGGGATCATATCGGATCGAGATAAAATCTTTACCAGCTAGATATGGCAAGATTTATTCAAGCTCATGGGGGTCAAGTTGCAAATAAGCACGGCATATCATCCGTAGACCGACGGCCAGACAGAAAGGGTTAATAGGTGCTTAGAGACCTACTTGCGCTGCATGTGCTTTCAACACCCGCGCAAATGGCACAGGTGGCTGACCCTGGCAGAGTGGTGGTATAACACCAACCACCACTCCTCCTTAGGGATGACACCCTTCCAAGCCATGTACGGATACCCCCCCCCCCCCCGGCATACCCAGTAGTGCACTTGAATATGAACGTCGGCCCCACGGTGGAAGAATAGAATCAGGAAAGGGAAAGGATGATGCACTTACTGCGAGCGAGGCTGAAGGAGGCGCAAAACAGGATGAAACAAAATGCCGATAAGAAGAGAATCGACAAGGAGTACCAAGAAGGGGAAGAGGTTTACCTGAAGCTCCAACCCTACCGCTAGAGCAGTGTTGCCCTGAGACACCACCTCAAGCTTACCGCCAGATACTTCGGGCCCTTCAAAATACTCGAGCGGGTTGGGCCAGTGGCCTACCTACTGCAGCTCCCCAAGGAGTCCCGAGTACACCCGGTGTTCCACATCTCTCTGCTCAAGAAGGGAATCCCAGAGAAGGCACAGATCTCACCTGCGGCCCCCAGGGCAAGCGAAAGTGGCCAGATCTTAGCGGCGCCGGAGAGAGTGCTCGATCGCCGCCTAGCACGTCGCGGTAAGCGGGCAACGACGCAATTCCTCGTCAAATGGAGCAACTTGGATGAAGCCGAAGCTACATAGGAAGACTACTGGGCTCTTAAGAAACAATTTCCGGAGTTCGATCCTTGAGGGCAAGGATCGTTTTGAGGGGGAGGGTGTGTAACGATCGTGTTACGGAATTTGAGTTGGCGTATTTCGTGAATTCGGTTAAGTCTTGAAGATTGAAGATAAAGAAGGTTGGATCATATAACTCAATCTCAAGAAAGAAGAATTCAAAAGGATCAGGTATGTTTAACTAATTATCTTTGGTGATCCGAATACTTCTTATAGCGTAGAAACACTTGGATGAATTTCTAACTGAATAAAAATCAAAAACTGGACATGGGACATGTTCAGGATCCGGATCAGGTACTTCAATCCGGATCCCGAAGGGTGTTAGTTCATACGCAAATTCAATCCGGATCGTAGCCTCTTTTGATCCGGATCCCGAACACTGGTTTTTACCGAAATATATGAACGATCCAGATCAGGCATTTCAATCCGGATCCCGAACGTTGGTGTTTGGTGAATTGTATGAACGATCCGGATCAGGCACTTTGATCCGGATCCCGAACCTTTGTTTTTCTGGAAACTGCCTGTCTCGTTACTGCAATCCGGATCGCCGAAATCTGATCCGGATCGTCGTCATGTAAAATTCCAGAAAATGATAGTTTTTTATTCTTATACTCTTCCAACGGTTTCTAACCTATAAATAGACCCTATGTTTCTTTTTCTAGGGTAAGCCGTATAAGCCGTATAATCTTAATAAATCAAAAGACGGCCATATAGATCCACATATAGAGAAGAAAGAAAATCAATAGATTCTATCTTATGTTTCTTCATCTATATTGATTGATTTGATTCTAGATTTTTATACTCATATTTTGAGTTGAATCAAATCAATGAATACTTAGATGGTATTTTCGATCTATTTCTAATCTAAGTATTCGGCGGATCATCACCACCCAAAAACAACGATTTTTCCAAAATCGGCGCGTGAACTCGCGTGGCCTTGTGGATTCAAGGTGCAACCGCTCTCGTGGATTCGGAGCGAGATACGTTCGTGGATTCGAAGCGTGCTACTGGGTGAAGACCGTGGATTCGGTCGGACGTCGTGGACTCGACGTTGGACGCCGTGGATTCGGCGTTGGACGCAGATTGTGGATTCGAGAAGCGTTGCGGAGCGAGCGGAGAAGATCAACTAGGAGCGTATGGAAAAGGTTGAGTCGTCTGTGAGTACGGTATATCACCTTGTACGTGTTTAATTCTAGTGGATTTCACCGTGTTATCGATCCCGTGGTTTTTTACTCCGGTTTAGAGTTTTTCACGTAAAAATCTCTGCGTGTTATTTATTTTTCCGCATTGGGTTTTATATCGCAAAGATTTTTGAGTGTTTATTATTTACACCTATTCACCCCCCTCTAGGTGTTTTTTCCCCTATTTAGATCCAATTATACATAACCCAACAAGTGGTATCGGAGCGGGAATAGGGTTGTAAACAATGGTTGAAGGTGGAAACATCAACAGACCTCCGTTCTTCGATGGAACAAATTATGCGTACTGGAAAGTACGGATGAAAGCCTTTTTAATTTCCATCGACGAACGGGTGTGGCAATCAATTGAATTAGGATGGTCTAATCCAACTGAATTTATTGGTGATGTTCGCACCATCAAACCTAGGTCGAAATGGACCAAGGAAGAGATTGATATATCTTCTTACAATGGCAAGGGAATTAATGCTTTATTTAATGCCTTATCACAAACAGAGTTCTCTCGCATCTCGGCATGTGAGACTGCGAAAGAAATCTGGGATGTTCTTCAAGTTACACATGAGGGAACTAACCTTGTGAAGATTCAGAAACTGCAAATGCTTACGAGCAAGTTTGACTCTATTTTCATGGCAGAAAATGAATCTTTCACAGATTACTATACACGATTGCAAGACTTCGTAAACACATGTGCTAACTTGGGAGAGAAGATTCCAGAATTTAAAATTGTAAGAAAGATCTTAAGAACTCTTCCTGAAAGATTTCGTTCCAAGGTTACAGCCATTGAAACTATTAAACACCCGGACGAAATCCGTGTAGAAGAATTAGTTGGTTCATTACAAACTTATGAAATGACTTTTCCTACTAACTATTCTTCTGGAAAGGCATCATCTTCTAAGTCTTCAGGTTATGCATTGAAAACAACAAAAGAAGAAGACGCGGATTCATCCTCCTCAGGCGATGATGATAACTTATCTATGGAGGACTTTGAGAAACAACTTGCTCTCTTGACAAGAAATTTTCGCCGAAACTTCCGAAGGGATAATTCAAGTAAAACCTCATCCTCCGGAAAGTGGAAGAAAGGCAAAGGTTTTTCAAGCCAAAAGTCAAGAAAGGAAGAGAGTTTTTCAAAGGATAAGAAAAGCTCAGAAGGACAAGTCCAGTGCTTCAAGTGCCGAGGATACGGCCATATCTCGACGGAGTGTCCAAATAAGAATCCGTCAAAGAAGAAAGCGATGCAAGCCGTCACTTGGGATGACACCTCGTCGTCAAATGAGTCATCGTCAAGTGATGAAGAAGATAACGCAATGGCGTTCCACGCGTCCACATCTTCACCCTTCATGTGCTTAATGGCAAGTACATCCGAGTCATTGTCCAACTCCTCCCAAGTTGAAAAGAATGCAACGGACGATGAATCGGATAATTCGGAAGGTGAAGATTTTGCTCTAGCCTACCACAGACTTTTGAGGGATTCAAAGAAACTGGCTAAGCAAAACAAGGCGTTGAGAGGGAGATTGCAGGATCTCGAAGAAGAAGTAAAAAGGGTAACTTCTCTCTCGACTGATCTTGAAGTGGAAAGGGATAATCTGATAAAGGCAAATGCTTCACTTCAAGAGTCCAATGAGCAACTCGAGAAGAATTATATAGATATGGTGAACAAAGCGAATTACTTCTTGAAGCTCAACGGCGATGCTCGACAGGAAAAATTGGAAATGACAGAGACCATTCTCCAACTCAAGGATGACTTACAGCGATTTTCATCAGGAAGGAGTAAGTTGGATAAGCTTCTTGGTCTTGGTCAATCAAACAAATTCGGCCTCGGATACAATCGAACTGAAGACAATTTTAGTTCGGTTGGGACAGTCTTTGTGCCCCAGTCGGTATCTCCTCCTCCGACACCGGAACTAACGACAAGCAACGACAACAAGCCTACTTCACCCTCTTCGGGATCGTCAAGCACTACGGTATGTTTTCGTTGTGGTATTGCAGGGCACATAAGGAGAAATTGCAAGATGGGAGCCAAACGCTCAACTCAAGCACTTCTTGCAACGACTACCAAAAGGGTGATTCCTCGGAAATCAAATGCAAATTATTCGAAGGAAAAGAGCCTCAGTAGTTCATCAAACAAGACGACGACGTCAAGGAAAAGCGATGGATCATTCAAGACGCTTTCACCAAAGGTATCAACTTCACAATCATTTCCGACGTACACCAAAACTCGAAAGGTTTGGGTACGCAAAGGTGAATTCTTCTTTTATACTTGAACCACGTCGGTACCAAACGGCCCTTAGAATTATTGCATATGGATCTTATGGGGCCGACACGTCAACCATCCTTGGGAGGTAAATGGTATATTTTCTTATTGGTTGATGATTTCTCTAGATACTCATGGGTAGCATTTTTAAAAGAGAAAGCTGATACTTTTGATTCTTTTCACGAGATTTGCCTTCGTATTATGACTGAAAAGAATGAAAAGATCATTCGTGTTAGAAGTGATAGAGGTGGAGAATTCATAAATTCTAAATTCATTGATTTTTGCACTTCCAACGGCATTAAGCATGAATTCTCAGCACCCTATACACCTCAACAGAATGGTGTAGTCGAGCGCAAAAACAGGGTTGTTCAAGAGATGGCACGTGTTATGCTTCCTAGCCGGAATTTACCGTTATATTTTTGGGCTGAAGCTGTGAACACTGCAATCTATGTTATTAATCGAGTTTATCTGTGCCCGGGAACTTTAAATACACCATATGAACTATGGTTTAGTAGAAAACCGGATATCAAATATTTTCGTATCTTTGGGAGTCGGTGTTACATTTTACGAGACCGCGAAAATCTTGAAAAATTTGACTCTCGAAGTGACGAAGGGATTTTCTTGGGTTATTCTACAAATAGTAGAGCATATCGGGTATTTAACTTGGTATCTAAAACGATAGTAGAATCTATAAATGTTAAAGTAGATGAAGCTTTCCACTTTTCATCTGATAAATCTACCCCTGATATCTCTCATGATGATGATACTCCTGTAAATGCATCTTCTAATGATAATACTTCCAATATTGATGATGCATCTAATGGTTCTTCAAGTTTATCTGATGTGCAGGAATCATCTTGTGATGATCCGGACTCCCGCAGGAACTGTGCAACATTAAACAGTGACTGTAGGGAGCTTATCCGGTGAAGCAGAGCTTGTAGAATCGAAATTGGATATTTAATATAGACTCTGCGCGAAAATCAGAGCAAATGGAATTTTCCGGAAGCTTTCGGCAAAATTTTGGATGGGAATTTGGCAAAATGGACGTCGGATTTGGACTCAGCGCGCGAAAACGATCGAAATGGTATATTCGCTTTATTTTTTCGGCACTTGGTACTGTTCACCGGAACAGTAACCGCCGGCCGGAATTACTGTTCCGGCCGCCGGCGGCGAGCGGCGAGCGGCGGCGGGCGGCGGCGCACGGCGGCGGGCAGCGGCGCAGCGGCGGCACAGCGGCAGAGCGCGGAGGCGCGCGGCCCTGGTGCGCGGTCCATGGGCCTGGCGTGCACCGGGAGCACCGAATACCCCCTTTCCACGTGGCGCTTCCCATTGGTTCGCCGGCTTCTAGAAGCGCGTGGGAGGGTGACACGTGGCACACCCGGATTGGCCGACATCTTCCGGAAGACCCGGCGCGGGGACCGGGCCCGTGCTCCACGTGGACACGTGGCGTCTTCTGAGTGGCCCTTGCACAGGCTGTTCCCTGTTTTGTGGACACGTGGCGCATTTTGGTTGGCCCGTTTCGGTGTTCCCTGTTCGGATCCGATCCTGTGTGGAGCCCCAGACCATTATAAATAGCAATCCCCACCCCCTCTCATTCCCACCTCGATTTGCGGGCCTTAGAGTGAGAATCAGGGCATGTGCCCTCTACGAAATTTCTTCCTCTCTCTCTCCTCTCTCTCTCCTCCAAATCTCAGAATTTTTGGAGTTACAGTTAGTGAGTTATCTGCGACGCGGCGCACTGCGACGGTTTTCTTTTTCGGCCCATTTCCCGTCGCAGTTCCGTCGAAAATTCCCTGTGGGCTAACCAGGAGGAATTTTTGGACGATTTTTGTGACAGCGCGTTCCTAAGAGGTAAGGCTTCGATTTCCGTGTTGATCACTTTGCTCCATTTCGTACTTTTGGCACGTTTCCCGAGGTCTATTTGACCCCCCTTTTTGCTGTGGAAATTTCTGGATAGCGTCAATTTCTCCGATTTTTATCTTGGCGTAGGAGCATCAGATCGAGGCGTTTAAAGAGTCGATTTTGATCTACTCTTCGCGAGGAACGCAACCGTAATTTTTCTGGATTTTTCTGAGCACTATACAGAGGTGAAAAACTCCTCTCTTTTCGTGCTATTTGAAAAACAGCAAAAACTGTATTTTTATGAATAATGTAGTTACACCCTGTGCAATGTGTGTTGCTGTAGGGCACCGTTCTCGGCAGACAGCAGTTCTAGGGGACTGTGGACAGCCAGGAGACTATCTGGGTGTGATTTGAGCTGTTCGAGGTGGGCAGTTGTTGCTTACCTCATTTTTGACAAGCTCACTGGGATTACTGGAACTCCCCTAAAATTCAATTGATAAGAACAATTGGGACAAACTAATATGACAATTGATGAGAACAATTGGGATAAACTAATATGACAAATGATGAGAACCATTGGGACTACTAACAGGACTACTAACAGGACTACTAACAGGACTACTAACAGGACAACTAACAGGACAATTGATGAGAACCGCTGGGACGAACTCTCCTAAAATTTAATATAACCCCACCAATTATATGATGACTTATATTGGGACACTGTGATTGGGACAAAGGCTATAATCTCGCATGCAATAACTTTCATAACAATCAATCTTTTTTATAAATATTTGACACTTTTCTACAGCTTTTAAATAATGGCATGCTTTCTTGCTCATCTAGTTAGCCACTATTTATTGCTACACTATCATCTTGGGAATTGTACATGTTTCATTGTTGTCCTGTGCATCCAGAGGCTTGTTGCTCAAGTGTGAGCAGGGGTTTGGGATAGTGTAGTCGAGATTGCATTAGATTATGGATTTGTGGGGTATTGCGGTGACCGCGGACAGTAGGCGGTCGACCAGATATTTATCCTTGCATCAGATTAGGGATGAGTCTGGTCTATTTTGCATCAGCTGAGGATCGGGTTATCCTAGTGGATGGTTTCCCACTTGTTAAGTACTATGGCATCAGATCGGGGTTTTCTTTAGTGGATAGTTTTTCCCACTTTGATCATAGTCATGATCCAGTCCTGCTGTTTTATGGCACTTCTGATACTTATTACTGAGATATTTTACTCGTGTGGGTCGCTCCCCTCGAGTGCCACTCCGGAGTGTGTTACAGACAGACTTTGAGTCCTTGAGACTCCTATCCCCTATCGGTGTTATGCGTTGACCAGCATACCCAATTTGGCAAACATTATTCCCTATCGGTGTCATGCGTTGGCCAGCATACCCGATTTGGCAAACACTATCCCCATCGGTGTTATGCATTGGCCAGCATACCCGATTTGGCAAGGCACAGCAGGCAGTACCAGTTTTACTAGTGACACAAGACTGAGTTATTTCAGGCAGGCATGTTTGGTATTGTTGCATACAGTCATTTCATGCTACATGACATTTAGAGGCATTCTAGTGGTGGTTTCCCTTTATTCAGCAGTTCTGTTTACAGCTTTACCACTTATTCCTTTCTGGCCTCTAGTAGTCCTAGTGGGTGCGTCAGAGTTGAGGTTTTGCCCACTAGGGGAGGCTACTGGTTTATCTGGTAGTTCTCACCCCCATTATTCTTTTCTGTTTCTTTCTTCTTCTTTATTTTGCAGAGTCGTCTGCGGGAGCTGCTAGGCTATCAGCGGCTGATAAAGGTAAGGGGATCGCTGAGTAGATAGATCTCCTGGGAGACTGAGAGCTGTAGATAGACGTTGTACCCTTCACTCAGACTGTGATATTCTCCTTTTATTTTGAGTCTGGTTTTCGCCAGCTGGATGTACTATTGTGGTGAGCTGGGAGATTATTGTACTTATTACAGCTTTGTTTGTAGTTCCAGTCTGAGATACTATGTGGTTCTTCCACTTCAGCTCTGTATTATGCTCTTTTATTGTTTATATTATATCGGAGCAGGTTACCAGCGCTTCGTGTACTCGGGAAATCCCATGTGCACGGCGGATCTGTTGGCGAGCCCGGGTTCCGGGGCGTGACAGATTAAGTTGGTATCAGAGCTTAGGGATTGGTCAGTTGGGACTTAGGAAACCCTAGGCTTTTGGTAGACCCTAGGATAATAGGGTACGAGAGACGTGATATTTGCGAAAGTCGTTGATTTATTGTTTGACTCTTCCAGTGAGAGAAGAAGGATCGATATGCCTAATTTCTGGTGAACCGTTATGTTGGCTGCAGACAACATAAAGTCACAGAAATAGGGGAATGTCTTTGACTTTCGCTAGATTGGGTCGTGTGGAATTTTATTTTGCTGATTTGTGGCTTTTGGTGACAGTATGTCACCCCGTCGTCATTTTTCCGTCGGGGATATTTCTACCCCTTCTGAGAAGCCCGAGCAGGCGGTATCTGCTGAGCTGGGAGAACTACGGGCCTTGGTGACCCATTTGGTGGCAAGAAGCTTTCGACAGGACCAACGCCTGGAGCAGTTGCTGGCGCAGAGAGGTGACTTGGCGGTTGACGAAGGGGCCAGGACTTTCGAGCAGCGTCCAGACAAGGAACGCCCCGCCCCAGATAATGATGGACAGGCCAGTTCAGGGAGACCACCACGACCCCTGCGGCCCCAGTCTACGGGCCGTGGGCGTCTTGATCGACGAGGACCTGGTAGATCGCAGAGGCCTCCGCAGCAGCAGTCTCGACAGTCTCGGGCGTCGGTCCGATGCATTTTCTGTAGGGGGCAGCATTCATCAAATACCTGTGGCTTGAGGGAGGGTCGATGCTTCCGATGTGGGCAGCCAGGCCACATCGACCTACGTGCCCCTTTCAGGTTTTAGTAGCACCTTTTTCAGCATTGGCCCCTACCACATCCCAGCAGAGGTCACAGAGGCCTCAGCGGCATAGGCAGCAGCAACAGCAGGTAAGGCAGCCTCAGTCTATAGTTAGGTGCATTTTCTGCGAAGGTCAGCACACTTCAGGTGCTTGTGACTTGAGGTTCGGCCGCTGTTTCAAGTGCGGACAGCCCGGGCACGTGCGAGTTACGTGTCCTTCGGGGATAACGGTGGCACCTACTTCGGCATCTGTCCCTACCACTTCCCAGCTACGACCGGGAGCTTCACCGACAGATCTTCAAGGAGATCAAGTTTCATTCCCCCGCCCTTCTGGAGAGAGACAGCCGTTGTTGAGCAGTCAAGATGGCTTAGCGCAGGCAAGGGATTCTGCTATGGCTGATCGAGTGGAGGCAGGTATGATTTACTTTCTGGCATAAGAACTCGTACCTCATTTTATAGGGACATCTCTTTTATTTGTAGAGAATGTACATCATTGCATAGGGTTAGGAATAGGACTCTCACCTAGTGCACAGAAGGTGTAGATTCCCGATTGAACTCTGCACATGGAGGAGTGCTGTTAGCCCCGCCCGATTTAGATCGAGTCCTGGATTATGCCAATAGACCTATTGGACCTGAGTCAACTGAAGGACTTCGATGTGGTCCTCGGATGGACTGGTTGGCTCGGTATTTTGCGACTATTGATTGGTGCCGCAAGGACCGTCACTTTTAGAAAGCCAGACCAGAAAATGTTGGTATATCGGGAATGTCAGAGCGCTTTCTTTGCCTCTATGATTTCGACTTCCCGAGCGAGGCTGATGATCCGTCGAGGATGTGTAGCCTTTTTAGCTAGTGTTGTTGAGGGGCCTACGGCGGCGCCGGAACTCGGGGATATCCCTATTGCCCGCGAGTTCCCGGATGTTTTCCCACCTGAGCTGTCTAGCATGCCGCCAGATAGGGAGATTGAGTTCGTGATTAACGTAGTTCCAGGAACTGCGCCAATCTCTAAGGCTCCTTACCGGATGACACCGGCTGAGCTGCGAGAGCTTAAGGCGCAACTCCAGGATTTAATAGATAAGGATTTTATTAGGCCGAGTGTATCACCTTGGGGTGCGCCGGTGCTATTCGTAAAGAAGATGGATGGGTCACTTCGACTACGTGTGGATTATAGAGAATTAAATAAAGTGACCATCTAGAACAAGTACCCTTTTGCCGCGCATCGATGATCTTTTGATCAGCTGCAAGGGTCTTGCGTCTTCCTCTAAGATAGATTTGCAGTCCGGTTACCACCAGTTAAAGGTGAAGGCCGTAGATATTCCGAAACGGCATTTTGATCACGGTATGGGCATTATGAATTTACAGTTATGCCTTTTGGGCTAACTAATGCCCCTGCCGCATTCATGGATTTAAGGAACCGGATCTTCCGACTAACTTGGATCGATTCGTAGTAGTATTTCATTGATGATATCTTGATTTACTCCCGAAGTGATATTGAGCATGAGGAGCACTTAAAGGTGTGTTGCAACTTCTGCCGAGAAAAGAAGTTGTATGCCAAGCTGGCAAAGTGCGAGTTTTGGCTTCGGAGGTAGTCTTCTTGGGCCATGTGATTTCTGCCGCAGGTATGGCAGTGGACCCAGCGAAGATTGAGGCGGTTCGGGATTGGCCCCGACCAACGCGGTTTCTGAGGTACGTAGCTTTATGGGTTTAGCTGGGTATTACCGTCGGTTTGTGGAAGGCTTTGCGAAGCTCTCCACACCCCTCACTCGCTTGACGCGTAAGGGAGTGAAGTTTATCTGGAGTGAGGACTGTCAAAAGAGCTTGAGGAGCTGAAGAATAAACTGATGACCGTCCTATCCTTCCCTTCCTATTATGGGAAAAGGATATGTGATCTTTAGTGATGCATCACACCGCAGACTTGGTTGTGTGCTGATGCAGGAAGGGAGGGTAATTGCTTACGCATCAAGGCAACTCCAAGGATTATGAGAAGAATTACCCTACCCATGACTTGGAGCTTGCTGCTGTAGTGTTTGGCACTGAAGCTTGGCGTCATTATCTATATAGGGAGCATTGTGAATCTACACCGACCACAAGAGCCTAAAATACCTGTTCACACAGAAGGAGTTGAATTTGATGCAACGTAGGTGGTTAGAGCTATTAAAGGATTATGAATTCTCTACCACCCAGGCAAGGCTAATGTGTCGCTGATGCCTTGAGTAGGAGGGCGGTGCAAAGTTGTCTATGTTGATCACAGACCAGGCACCACTATTAAGAGGAAATGAGACGACTCGAGATAGAGGTTGTGTCCACTGGGTCACTGCTAGACTGCATCTTTAGTCTTGCAGCCCCACTCTGCTGGACAGGATCAAAGAGAAACAGAGTGAGGGACCCCCACTTGGCCAGGATTAGAGATCATATTCCGAGTGATCAGTCAGGGGACTTTACGATAGATGCCTCGGGATACTGAGGTACAGGAACCGAGCATGGTGCCAATAGATGTGGAGATTAGAGAACAGATATTGCGAGAGGCCCGTTATACACTTTACCCTACATCCTGGTGGGACTAAGAGGTATAAGGACCTCAAGGCACACTTCTGGTGGAAAGGCATGAAAAGGGATATTGGGAGATTGTGGGCGCAGTGTTTAACCTGTCAGCAGGTGAAAGCTGAGCATCAGGTGCCAGCTGGCAAGTTACAAAGTCTCCCAATCCCCGAGTGGAAATGGGACCACACTACAATGGACTTTGTGGTCGGACTACCGAGGGCCCAGGGAGGAGCAGACGCTATCTGGGTAGTTGTTGATAGACTTACCAAGTCGCGCACTTTCTCGCCCATGCAGACTACGTGGCCCTCTTGAGCGACTAGCCCCTATATCTAGATGAGATAGTTAGATTGCATGGAGTCCCCGCCTCCATTGTAAGCAGATAGAGACCCGAGGTTTGTTTCGCATTTCTGAAAGAGTTTGCAAACATCCTTGGGAACTGAACTCATGTCAGTACAGCTTTTCATCCGCAACGGAGGGCAGTCAGAGCGGACTATACAAATCTGAGACATGCTGAGGCTTGTGTCTTGGATTTCGGCTGAGGTGGATTCGCATTTATCTTTGGCTATTCGCGTAACAACAATAGCTTTCAAGCGAGCATTCAGATGGCTCCGTTTGAAGCATTGTATGGACGCAAGTGTCGATCACCACTTTATGGGAGGGACGTAAACGAGAGACGTACCTTGGGACCAGATGTCTTGATAGAGGCAAAGAGAAGGTCCGTGATTCGAAACATCTTCAGCCTGCCCAAAGCCGACAGAGGAGTTATGCCGAGTTCGGCGACGAGACTTCACTTTTCAGGTTGAAGATCATGTGTTCCTAAAGTCTGCCATCCAAAGGAATCAGGAGGTTTGGCACTCGTGGTAAACTTAGCCCCGATATATTGACCCTTTTGAGGTATTGGAGCGTATCGGTCAGTTACCTAACCGACTTGCACTTCCCGAGGCTTGCTGTGTCCTCATGATATATTATGTCTTCGACCATCGCACACGCATTGACTTCCCACCGCTTGAGTTTAGCGCCAGATTGAGGTATGAGGAGCGCCCCTCCTGCGAATTCGGGACCGGAGGTGAGAAAAATTGCGCAGTAGGGCCATTCCCTATGTAAAATTCATTAATCATGACGAGCGCGAGGCTACATGGGAGCTTGAGTCGGAGATGCGTGACTCCCGCGCCTACTTATTTGAGACTTTGGACTGAGGATTGTTGTTGAGTCTCGTTTCGAGGACGAAACTCTTTTTAGTGGGGGAGGGATGTGATGATCCGGACTCCCTCAGGAACTGTGCAACATTAACAGTGACTGTAGGGCGCTTATCCGGTGAAGCAGAGCTTGTAGATCGAAATTGGATATTTAATATGACTCTGCGCGAACATCGAGCACAACGGAATTTTCCGGAAGCTTTCGGCAAAATTTCGGATGGGAATTTGGCAAAATGGACGTCGGTTTGACTCCAGCGCGCGAAAACGATCGAAATGGTATATTTGCTTTATGTTTTTCCGCACTTGGTACTGTTCACCGGAACAGTAACCGCCGCCGAATGACTGTTCCGGCACGCCGCGGCGAGCGGCGAGCGGCGGCTGGCGGCGGCGCACGGCGGCGGGCAGCGGCGCAGCGGCGGCACAGCGGCAGAGCGCGGAGGCGCGCGGCCCTTGTGCGCGGTCCATGGGCCTCCTTGCGGCACCGGGAGCACCGAATACCCCCTTTCCCCGTGGCGCTCCCCATGGTTCGCCGGCTTCTAGAAGCGCGTGGGAGGGTGACACGTGGCACACCCGGATTGGCCGACATCTTCCGTACGACCCTGCGCGGGACCGGGCCCGTGCTCCACGTGGACACGTGGCGTCTCTGATGCCCTTGCACAGGCTGTTCCCTGGTTTGTGGACACGTGGCGCGTTTGGTTGGCCCGTTTCGGTGTTCCCTGTTCGGAGTCGATCCTGTGGTGGAGCCCCAGCCCATTATAAATAAGCAATCCCCACCCCCTCTCATTCCCACCTCGATTTGCGGCCTTAGAGTGAGAATCAGGCTTGCCCTCGACGATTTCTTCCTCTCTCTCTCCTCTCTCTCCCTCCAAATCTCGAATTTTTTTGGAGTAAGTTAGTGAGTTATCTGCGCCGCGGCGCACTGCACTGTTTTTCTTTTTCGCCCATTTCCCGTCGCATTTCCGTCGAAAAATCCCTGTGGGCTAACCAGGGGAATTTTTGGACGATTTTTGCGACAGCTCGTTCCTAAAAGGTAAGGCTTCGATTTCCGTGTTGATCACTTTGCTCCATTTCGTACTTTTGGCACGTTTCCCGAGGTCTATTTGACCCCCCTTGTTGTTGTGGGAAATTTCTGGACAGCGTCAATTTCTCCGTTTTTATCTTGGCGTAGGAGCATCAGATCGAGGCGTTCACAGAAGTCCGAGTTTTGATCTACTCTCGCGAAACGCAAACCGTAATTTTTCTGGATTTTTCTGAGCCACTATACAGAGGTGAAAAACTCCTCTCTTTTCGTGCTATTTGAAAACAGCAAAACTGTATTTTATGAATATGTAGTTACACCCTGTGCAATGTGTGTTGCTGTAGGCACCGTTCTCGGCAGACAGCAGTTCGAGGGTACTGTGGACAGCCAGGAGACTATCTGGGTGTGATTTGAGCTGTTCGAGGTGGGCGTTTTTGCTTACCTCATTTTGACAAGCTCACTGGGATGTACTGGAAT
Source organism: Tillandsia leiboldiana (assembly GCA_029204045.2). Lineage (NCBI taxonomy): Eukaryota > Viridiplantae > Streptophyta > Magnoliopsida > Poales > Bromeliaceae > Tillandsia > Tillandsia leiboldiana. Next base: position 3,093,246 of record CM055075.1, read on the forward strand.
CCCCTAACAATTCATTGATAAGAACAATTGGGACAAAATATATGACATTGATGAGAACAATTGGGATAAACTAATATGACAA